>CM017571.1:1886823-2044323 GCA_007844125.1 Sinonovacula constricta
GTGTTGTTGTTGCCCTTTTTCACTATGGCAACATGTCATGTTGATAAACATGTATTGTATGGTGTATCACATTCCCTCTTTTAATCCACAGATTTATGTCAAATCTACACATGTTAGCTTAGTTTTCCGGTATTTTAGCTGTCTATGACGTCATTCTTCGATCGAGTATTTCTTCTTGTCATCCCCTAGCTAGACTATCTATTATGTATTTTTATGTTAGTTCAATTCGTCTTGTGTATAAACATAAATCGTTCATTGCGTCACATTCCCAGTAAGAGGCAGTGTTTCCCGACAATATAAACATACTCGGCTTCCAGGCTTATTTGTTGTGAATTTACTGACTTTGACGTATTTTTTTATTGCAGATTTCATTATGTCTTCCCCAAGCTAGGGTATCCTTTATGCATATTTTCATAAAGCCTA
Source organism: Sinonovacula constricta (assembly GCA_007844125.1). Classification (NCBI taxonomy): domain Eukaryota; kingdom Metazoa; phylum Mollusca; class Bivalvia; order Cardiida; family Solecurtidae; genus Sinonovacula; species Sinonovacula constricta. The sequence continues at coordinate 1,887,247 of CM017571.1, forward strand.
TATTTCATTGTAACAAATATGTCTAGTTTATTGCGGCACATTCTCTTTACAAGGCACAAGGGTATGTGAACTATATGCTGTATTTAGTGTAATGTTCTGTGTGTGCACCGTTACTGACGTCTGTTATTGACCGGCTATTACTCTATGTGAACCCATAGCTTGGGTATTGTTGCTGCAATTTTTCATTAGCTATTTTAAGTTTGCTTGCAAACATATATAGTTAATAGCATTACTTTCCTCGTGAGTGACACAAGGGTCATTCAAATATAGTGGACTCTTAAGGTAACATGCATTCCATTGTAATTGACGTCTTTGAATGCCTATTTATTAATGCCAATCCATAGCTTTCGTAGTGTTGATGTCAATTTCTATTCGGGCAACATGTTTACTTTTTAAACATGTGTTGTTCATTGAGTATATAGATTTTTTAATTCACATAATTTTGTCAAGTATACACATTTTAGCTTATTTTTACATTATTTAACTGTCTCTGGCGTCTATATTCGTTGGCATTTTTCTTTATGTCATCCCCAGCTAGAGTATTGATGTTTCATTTTTAAATTCGATCAATTTGTATTCATTGTAAACATATGTAGTTCATAGCGTCACATTCCATGTAAGTGATCCAGATATTCACCCGATTTTAAATCTAATATAGATATGTTTTCAATTATTCCCTCTATCAGCGTTTCAGTCACCGTTAGCGTATCATTTAATTATCGTATATCCGTTGGCAATCCCCACGTTATAACAATAGTTTTTGCAACACTTAAGTAGGACTTCACTTATCTTTTATAATTTAGATTAGAGTATTATTGATATATTCTTTATATAATGTAATACTTTCTTAACAACGTATTGTTGTTGTTTTTTAAAATTATCTATTACGCAAAAGAAACGCTGGATTTAAATAAGTTTTAATTCAAATATCATTTGATTTGTTATTTCTACGTTTGGTACTTTTAAATAATACATTTTTTCTCGATGTAATTAGTTTGCGTTTAAAAAGGCACGTTATACATACCTTTCTTAATGTCGGCGGCTCTAATATTTCTTCGGCTAACCCAAGTTAATGCTTGTTGCTTGCTGCTTGCCAGCTTGATTTTAGTCATGTAGGAGTTAGATAGTCGTGGGGTGGAATAGTCGCGTACTGTCTCACTACACCCAACTCAGAACCACAAAGTATTTACCGAAAAAGATAACAAAATATCACGTGTTTAGCCACGTGACACGGCACAGAGGAGATAACCATAAATTCGTTGCAAGTTATAGCCGAAAAATACGATCTTAATTTTTTAACATTTTGTGCGAAAGATGAAAGTTTAATGTCAACAATGACAGCAATAGTAGATTTGTTTTGTAAGTATTATTATTTCGCTTTATACCAACTGCTCTATTCTCCAGCATTTAATGATAGGTAACGATTCAATAGTATATTTTATCTTTGTGATTAGCTTGAAATATGTCAATAATTATAAGTTTGACCCCTTGCGTTATATAAAAAAATACTTTAATCAGCAGTTCGGAGTATTCATTCTGTAAAATGAGTACTTTAAAATGTCATCTGATCGATAGATTTATGCACGGTTGCTAAGTACTTTTCATAGTTCTTTATTTAAGTACATTGGTGTCTTACTTTGGACTGCACAGTTTGCTAAACCTTATGAACTATAACATTGTCCAGAGGAAAATAAATGAGTTTTTAAACATTGTACTTTTTCTTTTTCAGATGTTAAGTTAAGCATTTTTAGGAACCCAAGATTATGCCAGGAACTTGCCATATGTATTGTAGTATGCATGCGTATTATACACATCTTTATGTCTATACCATTATCTTTATGAACACTGTTGTTAAGTACGTTTCATTGTTCTAGGTTTCAGTAAACTGGTGTCATAATTTAGGGCTGCACAGTTAATGGTTTATAATTGGAGAAAATTCCCTATCGGAAATAAAGAGTTTAAAAAAGACAATATGTGTCATCATGTTGATGCATATTGGTTTTATTAATTTAATCTGAATCTTTTTGATCATGTGCACAATATATTATTAATTAGACTGTATCACATTTCAAATAAGAAAAAAAAGTTCTTGAAATTAAAAATTTAGGATTTTATTGTGTGATATAACCAGTTGTTAAATTACTATTTCGAGGCAATGTATTTGTGTTCATAAAAGGTGATAGATCTTGTGTAAATAAAAAGCCTATTTAGGTAACATTGATAACTCATGCATTTTTGTGTTTAATTTGATTATGTTATACAGCTTTTGATTGAAGAGTTGGAATTTGACCAAGATACAACACTGCAGTATGTTGAGTATGTTGCAGTTTGCCAATGTTATGGTCATAATAATTATGAAAAGTTACATTGTCATTTCTTATTAGTTTTGTGTTATTGCCAAGTTTTTTCCATATACATGTGATACATCCTGAACATAGTCAGTTGTCCGTATTTGATGAAATTCTAAAACTATTAATTATATTACATTTTTATTAAGGTCTGAAATAACTGTTTAACGATTCTCAGACAATGAAAATGAAAAAATAATAAAAAACATGTTCAATTTTTGCATTATGTGTTTAAGGTACAACCACATGTCGAAGGAAAGGTGCCAACAGTACAACAAGTGTCCCTGACAAGGAATCTTTAACCTAACTAAATAAAATTTGAGCAAATGTTTTACCACCCTGACTCAGCTAAACAGTCCGATACACAAGATCTATTTATTGCACCTAGCTGTAAATCCCAGAGGCAACTAAGAACCTGCTTATTGACTGTCGTTTGAATAATTATCTACTGGCACAAATTGATTAACACATTCACCAAGGTTAATAAGAATATATGACAAAGTCCTATGAGTATTGCTGCATATACCAAACTACGAAAAGGCACAGAACAAAGGTATTTCACATGCAGGCCAAGCGAAAAGTAAAAACAAATTTTGAGCTGAATCATTTAAGGAAAAGAGCAAACCCGACAGTTACCGCCTTGGAACGGTCAGTCGGCAATATGGACCGACTGGGGTGCTTAAATCGGTTTTACAGAGCTCTAACCTCGCACTTAAGTCTTAAGTCCTGCAGCATGAATTGAATGGTACATACTACTCAGTCATTGGAGAAATGGTTGAGAAATGGGTCAGAGTATATGTCAGTACAAAATATTAGTGGTTAATGCAAGATTACATTATGAGCATTTTATAGCTTAGAACATCAGGGCAGATTACTACCCACAGGCTAGGTTATAGGCCCTCATGACAAATATCAGGCACTCAGCCAATATTTTACTTTTGATGGGTAAACTATAGTCCAGCTTTTACATGTAATTTCCATGTAGCAGTATCCTGACAGTTAAACATATTGAGCTCTTCGGCCCCAGTTTGCCCTCTCCACACCGTAACCCTCTCACCACCCAACTAATTTATGGCCCTCTTATCAACTGATGAAAGTCCACAGGGAATCTTGTGATTGAGTTCTGTGATAAGGAACTCTGAGATTAGGAATAGATGTTTTTGTATCTTGCAAAGCGGTCGAACGTGTTCGTTATTCAATATGCTAGTTATTATTTGGTGATGTATTTGTTTTGCTGCGGTTGCTGCTGCTTCGGCTTTTACTGCTGCTGTTGTTTATGCAAGACCAGTCTCTAGAGTATTTTACATTCTTAAAATCAGCTACAGTCGATACTTAGACTAAACAAGCGGTTGTAGATGCTACGGGCGGATAAGGCTGATCTATTATCAGTTATTCAGTATAATAAGTTATTCAGAGCAAAACCACATCAATAATCACTGTAAGGTTTGAATAAACTACTAACGTCATCAGCTTATTTGTTTATAGGATATAAAAAGCACTACACAATATTTAACAGTAGAAAACTTACAAATATGCATTGTACATAACATTGTATGTTCGCCTTATGTTATTTTTCTTTTTCAGATATGTAAACTGCCTTTTGTAAAAATGCATCAATAAAATTCCAAACCATTCAAATTTGTGTTTGTTCTTTTGTTTTGTTCTTTATATAAACTGCAATCATATACATAAATACAATATAAATACATGCAGGGAATGGACAATGTACGTTTTGAAAGAAAATATATGGACATAATAGGAAAATACAACAACTATACCATAGCGTGAGAATGGCATATAGAAATATGCATTTGAAAACAGAAGTCCGATATTGAAAATCACACAAAAATAACAAATACGGGGAAGGTTCGATAAGATTCTGTGACTCACAAAGGGAAAGCAAAAACAACAACAACAAAAAACAAAAAAACACCTTTATATTTAAAAAAGCCAGACAGTTTGGCCACAGGAAAAAATGCATCGGCAAAGAAATAACTTGAGAGTGGCAAAACTAATTCACTTGACGGAAACACATGTTAGAGACAGAAAAAACATAAAAGCTTCACCTCAGGTGGACATATTTCGAATAATATAACTACAGTAGCTAGAAGATAACATGAGCAAATGCGGTCGGAAACGGACGTCGTCGCATATTGTAAATCACAGATAATTTCAAGTATCACTGAAATTCGCTTATAATTGAAGGAAATCTGCGCCTCTTACAGGTAATGTGACGACAAAACACTACAATTATCTGTAAACTAAACATATTCACCTAATGAAAATATGCAACAACTAAACCCCAGCTTGCATTCGGCATAAAACAATCTGCGATCAATTAGAGACGTCGGCGACAGTAAAAGCGCACAGACCGGCAAGTAATATTATATACAATATATATATATGACGGAGCGCGGTGGCTCTCACAGGAAATGTGACACCCTAAACGATATATGTTTGTATACTTATATATATTTATAGATATTTATATCTAAAAGAAAATGGTAACAACAATAGCCTAGCCAGGGAATAACATGAGAAAATTTGCGATCGAAAACAAACGTCAAATACAAAAAATCAACGAAAACTAATTATTTTTTTCTACTGTTTTGGAAATTTCCCATTGCATGTCACAGGGAATGTGAAGCAATGAAGTACAAATGTTTGTCAACAAGATAGATTTACAATTTACGTCAAAGACAGCTAAAATAACGGAAAACTAAGCTAACATGTGAAGATTTTACAAAATTTTGTGGATTAAAAAAGGGAAGGTTACAAAACACACAATACATGTTATCAACACGATATATTGCCGCAATGGAAAAGGGCAACAACGCGTTTGGGGATGACATAAGTATATCTCCGATCGAAAACAGACATCAGTTACAATGAAGATACAGAAAGTTACCGTAAAAGACCGCAATATTTGAATGGTCTTTGTGTCACTCACAAGGAATGTGACGCATTTAACTATGTATGTGTGTTAATAGGATACAAAGATTTTATGAAAATATGCAACAAGGATAACCTAGCTTGGAGATATATGCAATAATCGTCAACGTCGGTAAAATCAGAGAAATTTCGCCTTGAAACCAGATATGTTTATTTTGACTGTCCTCAATATCACTTACATGGAATGTGGCGCAGTGAACGATATATGTTTATACACTACACGAATTGAACTATGAGAAAAATGTAACATCAATACTGTAACTAGGGGATGACATGAGGAAATATTCGATCGAACATAGACGTCGTAGATACCTAAGATTATAGGATACTAAACTAAAATGTGCATACTTGACAGCATTATGTGAGTTAAAAAGGGAAGGTGACACAATAAACCGTTTAACTTTATAAAAACTACGCCGTAATGGAAAAGGCAAACAACACAACATTCCCCTTATAAAATATGCAACAAGGATATCCTAGTCTGATGAGAATGTGACTAAATATGCAACAAGGATATCCTAGTCTGGTGAGAATGTGACTAAATATGCAATCAAAAATTCGTCAAACTCAGTAAAATCACATAAATTAGTCTGGAAGCCGGATAAGTTAATACTGACGGTACTCAGTGTCATTTACAGGGAATGTTACGCAATGATCGATGTATGTTTATAGAAGAAAAATAAAACATCAATACTGTGGTAGGGGTTGATATGAAGACATGTTCGATCGAAAATATGGACGTAATGGGCAGATAAAGGAAAACTGTGTATATTTGAAAGCATTATGTGACTTATAAAAGGAATGTGACACGACAGACAGTATACGTTTATGAAAACATCATGTTGCCGTAATGGAAAGGGGAAACAACACAACTCTATCTTGGGATACAATTAGCAAATGTCCGCTCAGAAAAATACGTCAATTACCATTGAGACACAGACAGCTGCCGTAAAAATCCGATATACTTTAATTGTCTCTGTGTTATTCGCAAGGAATGTGACGCAATTTACTATATATGTTTGCAAGCAACATATAACTAGCTAATGTAAAAAATGCAACAATACAAAAGCTTTGAGTTGGCATAAAGTAATATCCGGCTATCAACATACGTCGGCAACAGTAAAATTACACTAAAATATGGTAGTATTGACAGACCCTTGTGCCTCTTAGAAGGAAAGTGATAATCCAGAGGAGGCTGTGCGTTTTGCACACGGCACGCAACCTCGGACTATATTATCGATCGCTGTACGTTAGAGCGGTCATTTTTAAAATGGCGGTCGGAGTAGTAACATCGATGAGTAAATGGTTAGATTGCGACGAATTTTGGGGTTTTTGTGTTAAACAGGACGTGTGTTGTATTTCAATGAGAGACTGTCCAAGTATCAGCTTTTTTGCACGGATTGCACACATTAGTCGAGTGAACAAACCAATGGTACGACGCCGTATTCTGATTGCTGACGATCGGCTTGATTCCAGACTTCCCAAGCAGTCGCCTGTATTGTTTTCTTTATCATGTTGTTCTGTCCACTTGAAAAGACACTTTCTCGAGTCTCTAGTAGACACATTCAAAATAGGGGTGTCCATTTTTACACAGATCACATTAACCTACAACAACAACATAAAACATGTAATCATGATAACAAAAATGCATATGCTGTCTGACATTGTGTAGTTAAGCAGTTAAATATAAGAAATATAGAAAGTTTTAACCTTTTTTATTTAAAAAAATTATTGTATCATTTAAAAACTACAAAAATGATGACAGAATCAAACAATCAAAACAATGCACATTATATTTAAAAATAAGTGCATTGCCTTTCAATAAAGGAACTTATAGCTAATTTCGACCAAGTTAATTAGCACATAACACAAAGAATTGAGACGACTTTAGGCGCCTTTTTAGATTTTCTGATAGTAAAAACATTGAAAATTGTTGAGTTACTTTTTTACGACAAAGTCTTGCGTAACTAATGTACAATTTGATAAAGAGTGTCTCTGTTATTTTGTGAAACTGTAATATAAACAATATAGCATTTCGTTTCTGTGTTAAATTATCGAAAAATTGGCCAAACAGCGACTTAATGCCAATACGTGGTGGTTGTTTACATGTTTCGATAGGGCATTTACATATTTACTCACCTGTGACGAAAAGTAGGAGGTCCCATTTCGCTTATCAAATCAGCGATAAAACCGTTAATAGCCCCATTCATAAATGGCGTCGGTAGGCGTGATTTCCGGTCACTTGATTTGCACACGACACTAAACATGCGTAACCTCCTCTGGTGATAATTTATACATATTGGTTGAGAAGAAACATGGTCCCTATTAAAATCTGCAACAAGTATACCATAACTTGGGGAAGACGTACAGAAGCATGCATCAAAAAGACACCAAAGTCAGTAAAATCACAAAAAAGCCCGGTAATACTGAAGAGTACAATGGCCACTGCATTTTACTGAAATTAGTCTGGAAGCCGGGAATATTTATATTGGCGGAATTCTGTGTCCCTTACAACAATAATTCTCAATAGCTTGAGAATGACATGAAGACATATTTGATTGGAGATAGACATCACAGACAATTGATGAAGGTCGCCGAATTTTACTGAGGTCTTCAGCTGAGAGCTATCTGGAGGGTTTCGATCTTTAATGCCCAGGATTAGCATCTGGAGTCGAGATACTCGGCATGCAGGCTAATTTGTCGTGAATTTACTGACTTTGACGTCTTTTTTATTACAGATTTCGTTATGTCGTCCCCAAGCTAAGGTATCCTTGTTGCATATTATCATAAAGTCTATGTTTCCTTTTGACAAATATGTATACTTTATTGCGTCACAGTCCCTGTACAAGGGTCAAGGGAATGTCAATTATATCCTGTTTTAGTGTAATTTTCTGTCTATTTTCTGTTACTGACATCTGTTGTTGACCGGCTGTTACACTATGCCAACACCTAGCCTGGGTATTGTTGCTGAGTATTTTAATTAGCTATTTTCATTTTGTTTGCAAATATATATATTTGATTGCGTCACATTTTTCGTGAGTGACACAAAGACCATTTAAATATAGCGGACTTTTATGGTAACTTTATTTTTCTTCATTTTAATTGACGTCTGTTTTCAATCAGAGATATGCTTATGTCATCCAGAGTGTTGTTGTTGCCCTTTTTCACTATGGCAACATGTCATGTTGATAAACATGTATTGTATGGTGTATCACATTCCCTCTTTTAATCCACAGATTTATGTCAAATCTACACATGTTAGCTTAGTTTTCCGGTATTTTAGCTGTCTATGACGTCATTCTTCGATCGAGTATTTCTTCTTGTCATCCCCTAGCTAGACTATCTATTATGTATTTTTATGTTAGTTCAATTCGTCTTGTGTATAAACATAAATCGTTCATTGCGTCACATTCCCAGTAAGAGGCAGTGTTTCCCGACAATATAAACATACTCGGCTTCCAGGCTTATTTGTTGTGAATTTACTGACTTTGACGTATTTTTTTATTGCAGATTTCATTATGTCTTCCCCAAGCTAGGGTATCCTTTATGCATATTTTCATAAAGCCTATATTTCATTGTAACAAATATGTCTAGTTTATTGCGGCACATTCTCTTTACAAGGCACAAGGGTATGTGAACTATATGCTGTATTTAGTGTAATGTTCTGTGTGTGCACCGTTACTGACGTCTGTTATTGACCGGCTATTACTCTATGTGAACCCATAGCTTGGGTATTGTTGCTGCAATTTTTCATTAGCTATTTTAAGTTTGCTTGCAAACATATATAGTTAATAGCATTACTTTCCTCGTGAGTGACACAAGGGTCATTCAAATATAGTGGACTCTTAAGGTAACATGCATTCCATTGTAATTGACGTCTTTGAATGCCTATTTATTAATGCCAATCCATAGCTTTCGTAGTGTTGATGTCAATTTCTATTCGGGCAACATGTTTACTTTTTAAACATGTGTTGTTCATTGAGTATATAGATTTTTTAATTCACATAATTTTGTCAAGTATACACATTTTAGCTTATTTTTACATTATTTAACTGTCTCTGGCGTCTATATTCGTTGGCATTTTTCTTTATGTCATCCCCAGCTAGAGTATTGATGTTTCATTTTTAAATTCGATCAATTTGTATTCATTGTAAACATATGTAGTTCATAGCGTCACATTCCATGTAAGTGATCCAGATATTCACCCGATTTTAAATCTAATATAGATATGTTTTCAATTATTCCCTCTATCAGCGTTTCAGTCACCGTTAGCGTATCATTTAATTATCGTATATCCGTTGGCAATCCCCACGTTATAACAATAGTTTTTGCAACACTTAAGTAGGACTTCACTTATCTTTTATAATTTAGATTAGAGTATTATTGATATATTCTTTATATAATGTAATACTTTCTTAACAACGTATTGTTGTTGTTTTTTAAAATTATCTATTACGCAAAAGAAACGCTGGATTTAAATAAGTTTTAATTCAAATATCATTTGATTTGTTATTTCTACGTTTGGTACTTTTAAATAATACATTTTTTCTCGATGTAATTAGTTTGCGTTTAAAAAGGCACGTTATACATACCTTTCTTAATGTCGGCGGCTCTAATATTTCTTCGGCTAACCCAAGTTAATGCTTGTTGCTTGCTGCTTGCCAGCTTGATTTTAGTCATGTAGGAGTTAGATAGTCGTGGGGTGGAATAGTCGCGTACTGTCTCACTACACCCAACTCAGAACCACAAAGTATTTACCGAAAAAGATAACAAAATATCACGTGTTTAGCCACGTGACACGGCACAGAGGAGATAACCATAAATTCGTTGCAAGTTATAGCCGAAAACTACGATCTTAATTTTTTAACATTTTGTGCGAAAGATGAAAGTTTAATGTCAACAATGACAGCAATAGTAGATTTGTTTTGTAAGTATTATTATTTCGCTTTATACCAACTGCTCTATTCTCCAGCATTTAATGATAGGTAACGATTCAATAGTATATTTTATCTTTGTGATTAGCTTGAAATATGTCAATAATTATAAGTTTGACCCCTTGCGTTATATAAAAAAATACTTTAATCAGCAGTTAGGAGTATTCATTCTGTAAAATGAGTACTTTAAAATGTCATCTGATCGATAGATTTATGCACGGTTGCTAAGTACTTTTCATAGTTCTTTATTTAAGTACATTGGTGTCTTACTTTGGACTGCACAGTTTGCTAAACCTTATGAACTATAACATTGTCCAGAGGAAAATAAATGAGTTTTTAAACATTGTACTTTTTCTTTTTCAGATGTTAAGTTAAGCATTTTTAGGAACCCAAGATTATGCCAGGAACTTGCCATATGTATTGTAGTATGCATGCGTATTATACACATCTTTATGTCTATACCATTATCTTTATGAACACTGTTGTTAAGTACGTTTCATTGTTCTAGGTTTCAGTAAACTGGTGTCATAATTTAGGGCTGCACAGTTAATGGTTTATAATTGGAGAAAATTCCCTATCGGAAATAAAGAGTTTAAAAAAGACAATATGTGTCATCATGGTGATGCATATTGGTTTTATTAATTTAATCTGAATCTTTTTGATCATGTGCACAATATATTATTAATTAGACTGTATCACATTTCAAATAAGAAAAAAAAGTTCTTGAAATTAAAAATTTAGGATTTTATTGTGTGATATAACCAGTTGTTAAATTACTATTTCGAGGCAATGTATTTGTGTTCATAAAAGGTGATAGATCTTGTGTAAATAAAAAGCCTATTAAGGTAACATTGATAACTCATATATTTTTGTGTTTAATTTGATTATGTTATACAGCTTTTGATTGAAGAGTAGGAATTTGACCAAGATACAACACTGCAGTATGTTGAGTATGTTGCAGTTTGCCAATATTATGGTCATAATAATAATGAAAAGATACATTGTCATTTTTTATTAGTTTTGTGTTATTGCCAAGTTTTTTCCATATACATGTGATACATCCTGAACATAGTCAGTTGTCCGTATTTGATGAAATTCTAAAACTATTAATTATATTACATTTTTATTAAGGTCTGAAATAACTGTTTAACGATTCTCAGACAATGAAAATGAAAATAATAAAAAACATGTTCAATTTTTGCATTATGTGTTTAAGGTACAACCACATGTCGAAGGAAATGTGCCAACAGAACAACAAGTGTCCCTGACAAGGAATCTTTAACCTAACTAAATAAAATTTGAGCAAATGTTTTACCACCCTGACTCAGCTAAACAGTCCGATACACAAGATCTATTTATTGCACCTAGCTGTAAATCCCAGAGGCAACTAAGAACCTGCTTATTGACTGTCGTTTGAATAATTATCTACTGGCACAAATTGATTAACACATTCACCAAGGTTAATAAGAATATATGACAAAGTCCTATGAGTATTGCTGCATATACCAAACTACGAAAAGGCACAGAACAAAGGTATTTCACATGCAGGCCAAGCGAAAAGTAAAAACAAATTTTGAGCTGAATCATTTAAGGAAAAGAGCAAACCCGATAGTTACCGCCTTGGAACGGTCAGTCGGCAATATGGACCGACTGGGGTGCTTAAACCGGTTTTACAGAGCTCTAACCTCGCACTTAAGTCTTAAGTCCTGCAGCATGAATTGAATGGTACATACTACTCAGTCATTGGAGAAATGGTTGAGAAATGGGTCAGAGTATATGTCAGTACAAAATATTAGTGGTTAATGCAAGATTACATTATGAGCATTTAATAGCTTAGAACATCAGGGCAGATTACTACCCACAGGCTAGGTTATAGGCCCTCATGACAAATATCAGGCACTCAGCCAATATTTTACTTTTGATGGGTAAACTATAGTCCAGCAGGCCTTTTTTTCTCAAATGATCAAAAAATATACAGTCATCTTAGCCATATTTATCTTCTTAGCCCATATTTTATTCACAGGTTGCAGCTCCTTAGGTCGTACAAAAGCCCACCAGGCTATATATTACATGTATATTCACCTCATTACAGATTATACACGGTAGACTCGCACGTCAAAAAATTAATCCTCTTAAATCATCACATTACACATTGAACCATGTTTAAAAGAGCCACCCAACCCTCCGTTCATATAATACCCCCTCGGACCATATTATAAACTCCTCAGACCATACTATACACCCCTCAGACTATACTAGATACCCTTCAGACTTTACTATACACCTTAAGGATATTATAACCACTAAGGCATGATCTTAGCCCTCAGGCCAATAGATACTCATCTCAGACAATAAAACACTCTCAAGTGCCATTGTATACTCATCACAGCCAAGACATTACACAAATTAGACACAAATTGTTCCCCCACCTCTGTCCAAATAACACAACTACCAGGCAAGATTATACCATCTTATTCCAAAGAATATCCTATTAGAAAATATCGTACCCTCTCAGTTCATAATATATCCAAAATAAGGCAAGCTTAAACACTCTCAGGCCAAAGTTTACCCAAATCGAGCAAGCTTATACGGTATAGGTATTACCCTCTCAGACCAAAGTATACCCATACCAGACAAAAAAGTCGACCTTTCAGGCCACCTCATACCCAAATCAGTCAAAATGAGACCCTCTTGGGCCATGGCATTCCCAAATCAGGCCAAATTATATCCTCTTAGGTCATAGTGTACTCTTGCAGGCAATACTTTACCTAAATCATCCAAGATAATACCCTCTTAGGCCATCCTATACCATCTTGGACAGGAATATACACTCTTACGATGGCACAGACCCTAACCGTTTATGGAACAAACTTAAAGGCCTAGGAATGCACGGATCTTTCCTGGATTCAAAGAGGTCATTATATAAGGACGTCAATGGAATGGCTGTATATTATCTACGATTCTTTTCATTATCTACATAAATCATCTAAGTAATTCGTTAGATGAAAGGAAAGCAGGAATTATTGTGGCTGGAAAAGATACATTTCGGTTTTATTGATGCGGACGACTTGTTGCTAATGGCAGACTAAGGAACAGCTACATCTACTACTCAGTACACTATCGGACTGGATCTGCACACATGGAATGTTATTAAATAGACGGAAAACTAAGTAAATTATGTGTTTTAGATAACCATCATCTGTTAAGTCGCACTTTAAATTTATATGTAATAATGATATTAACTGATCATCAAATCATCAAGAACACAGTTTGCTTTTTCTTTCTCAGTATCTTATTATTTATTATCAAAGCACTTTTGTGTCTGGGTTATGTACACAGGGAACAGTGTAATTTGGAATAGATGCAAACAAATACTGACAGACACTGTAAACAGAAAGACCTGGCATGTCATTGATTCCGATGGAAATAAGGATGTTACCAAGCAAATCTATACTTACTTATGTGCTAATGCGGTTAATAATTACACATTTAATTGACGTTAAACATATAACTTAACATAAGTTGTTGTCAAGTGAAAGGTAGTATGCCATTCAAAATAAGACTAAAATACTACCTAATATCAAACGACTGATTGCTAAAATCATTTTGTCAGTATTATCAAAGATGGATACAGCTATTTAGCACATTTGTGGGTAAGTGGTAACAAAAGTAATAATAAGTCTGAACATATTCAGAGTTTGCAAAATGTTCATGAAAATAAAGAAAGGACTAAAATCTCATGTCGGGTCTTGTGTTTGAACCCAGAACCTTCCTATCCCGAGTCCATATCTTTAACCTTTTGACCAAGAATGTTATAAATGCTTTCTTTGTGTTTTGAACTTTTTTTATTTATCCGAATTGAATAAAATATGTCTGAAAAATTTACGTGTCTAAGGTTTGAATTATTAACCCTCCGATCCCATTTTCTTAGTTTTAAGCTCTTTACTAAGGAAATAACAAGCATACTACAGGGTACTTTTGGCTATGGACTGTTTCGCTGCTAATCGATAATCTCACTTTGTTATCATGCAGTCCAAACGATGAAGGACGCACCTAGAAGCAATCCTGTCTACTTACGTAAGTATGAATATGTAAGGGTGTACCGAGAATCCGTGTACAATTACGTTTTTAGACATTTATTAAAAAAAGAAATAAACCAAAAAATCTCTTGTTTTCTGTCACGTTTGTTTGAAAGTTACAGGCATATATAATGTAAATAAAATTACAATAAAACACATTTCATTTATTTGCTGTATCTCAGAAATTCCGCAGAACAGACTTTCCCCATGTGCTGATATCAGTGAGCATTCCACATTTACGCGTCGCGCTTCAGCTCGTCGCCAATGATACAATGGTGTGGCCAATAATAAGTCCGGCTGCAGCAATATGGGGGAACACGTTTCTGTCGTCTGTCTGTCAGTCTGTCTGTCTGTCTGTCTGTCTGTCTGTCTGTCCGTCCGTCTGTCTGACTATCTGTCTGACATGTCGGTCAGTCGGTCGGTCCGTCCGTCCATCTGTCTATCTGCAGATGGGTGGATATTTCCGCCCATGCACAGATTTCCCAGTATAGTATAGGCGTAATATCTATATAAATATACGTGTGTACGTGTTTTCGATTATATATTATAAACATACCATTAGATGCAGACAAACACATATAAGACTTGTTACTCAACATTATAAGATGATGTTTATTCGTAATTTACTTTAATGCATTTATTTTTTGGTAATCGATAGTTTCTGATTAACTATTTGCAAAAGATGATAATATGCTTGTAATAAAGAATATAATAATTATAAACGCGCAAAACAATTAAACTATTTATGTAAAAGAGAACGGGTTTAAACTGTTTAATTCTGAAAATTATCAATATAATTTTGTTTTGTTGCAACGTACGTAAGTCTGTTAATTATTGTTACGATTACGGTCAGAATGTACAAGCAAAATTCATAATAAGATGTACGCCAATGATGATTTTTCAATATTTTAATATTCTAATGAAATAAGAAAGCACGTATAAAAATTATTCAAATAAGTATCATTTATGTAGACATGATAAAAAGTACGAATAAGAACAAAGACTGAGCTCCCGGATCCATGTAAGGGTGTGCTGATAATGTACACCTGATCTCAGCTGTTCAACCTTAAGTATACAAGAAATTACCTAGGTAGAAATGGTGGAGGTGAGATGAAAAGCTGGACCCGATGAAAGTCAGCCCATATATACACAAGGTTAGATTTCCATCCTGACACACATTTTCATCTTAAATAAATAAATCATGTCCTAGCTTAGGCATACATGTATATGGTAGAGATTGGCCCGATAGAAGCATCGGCCAGTGTGTAGATGTGCCTATATTTTAACCAGGCACACATTTCCATCTTAAGTAAACGTGTTATATTCTATATACACATATATATGGTAGAGATTGAAAAAATGACCGGATAGAAACATCTGCCCGTGTATAGATGGGCTTATATTTCCACCCAGGCACACATTTCCATCCTAAGTATACGAGTAATATCATATGTATATTATCGATTTCGAAATTACCAAATCTTGCGCAATCGCGTTCCGCGAGATTTGAAGTCAGTGGGTTCCGGTTATGCGCTCGCTTGTACACATAGAACAGCTGACTTACTTTCGTTTCTTCTTCGCACACAAAAACAGGGACAAAATGAATTAAAATGATACAGCAAATCATCAGAACAAATATTTATTTTTTAAATGAATTGTACACGCTTAGACAATTTATTGTGCTATGGGACCGAACGATTTCCGCTGTGCTGAAGGTTATAACTATGATGAGAGATCTCGAGGGGTCACATGCATTTTTTACAAGATTCCGTACGATAAAAATCTCAGATATGCGTGGCTGACTAAAATCAAAGGTTGTAAGAAATAGAAACGTTGTCACTCAGCCTTGGGTTCCAAGCAAATCTTTCAAATTATATGGCTGTCATTTTAAAGACCCCACCCAGCCAAGTCAATGAAAAAAATAGTTTAAAGTGCCAAGTATATCTTCCCATATGCCTGCAATAACAAAGGCCCCGAGATAACACTTAAAAGAAAGTAAGCTGATTTCTTAACATACTCCCCCACCCTCACCCTCACCCCCACCCCCACCCCAAAAAAGCAACAGTTGGACAACCCTCTTTAATTGTTTACATGAAAGCCTCTGATAAAATGTATTTCTGTTTGTTGTTGAAGAAGAAAAAATGTTTATGTATTCCTTGAGTAATCCGATATCATTTGTGACTGACTAAAAACTTCGGGGACTCTTATTAGTGACCATTGGAGCTGGAGTCTGTCTGCAGGCAAAGTTATGCAACTCAAATAATGTTTATATTTAATCACAAAAATGTATTTTGTTTTGCAGTCTGGTACTCTGGAAGTCTGCAAACAGCTTGACCTAATCTCCACTTGTTAGCTTAGATCAAGATCATACTGTAATTTCTGATGGTCAAAATTTTATACTGCTTACTGTCGGGTTTGCTCTTTTCCTTAAATGACTCATCACAAATTTGTTCTTACTTTTCGCTTGGCTTTCATGTGAAATACCTTTGTTCTGTGCCTTTTCGGAGTTTGGTATATGTTGCAATACTCATATGACTTTGTCATATATTCTTATTAACCTTGGTGAATGTGTTAATCAATTTGTGCCAGTAGATAATTATTCAAACGACAGTCAATAAGCAATAATCAACTATTTTATTAGTGCTAATATTTTTTCTCATGCATATTTTAAGATCAATCTACATGGACGTTCAGTTATCACAATATATTAGTAAGGCTAGGGGAACTTGTAATTTTGCAGAGATGAAATTAACAAAATTATTGTTTCCAGTCGGCACGAATTTCGTTGTTTTCTTTTTGTTGTTGTTGATAAATAATTAGATTCAATATATATTTATGTACTGGAGGAGCAATTACGTATATAAATCAAAATCAAAATGTTCCAAATTAACTGATTCCACAAATTGTATTTTATTTCGATTGCATTTTACACGGATGAATTACAAAACATCAACTTTATTCAAATTTGAGACTGCACAAGATTAGTATGTTCACTTAAAAGCTAGCCATAAATGCGTTTTATTGTTTACAAGAGTTTTATATTTTACATTAACAAGTTGAAACTAACTAACAATTTATGTTGTTATATCATTATGTGCTTATAAGTATCCACATGATAGGTCATTGACATCATGAGCAGCAAGCAGCAATGCTCTGAAGCTTTACGTATGGCACATGTCGTAAATTATTTATCCATCCTTCAGTTGGTGTGTTAATGTCCATTAATGTCTGTAAAATGGATCACTATGAATACTTTGTGGTGTAGGGATTCCAATTTGATTAGCTGGCAATGTTACTTTATGATTCTTCGTTCCCTTAGATGACAGGCCAATATGTTTTAGTACAGTATTCAGGCCACCATTTGTCATCTGCATGATCTGTTGATCCATTAGGTTATTTCTGTACAAGATACAACCAATGTGGATCAAGATCTGACAGCATCAATGTTTCAGCAATTTTGGATCTACACCGGTCGCACATGCAATAAAGCCTGTCTATATGGAGTAAAGGGGAACCCAGGATAATTTGAAATATATATGACTGCAAAGATCTACAATTTTTATTCTTATTAGTTAAATACTTTTTTAAAAATTTGAGCCTCGACTGCAGTCTTTTTCTACAGGATTGGGCCACTTACTAACTGCTGGATTTAGTTTGGATTGGTTTACTTTGACAGCATTGTCAGCCTTGTATTACAGCTAATTTTCAGTCAGATTGTGACAATTGCTTTCTAAATCAATGTCTCGCCATTGCGTGAGTATGAAGTAAGTTCATAACACGTGTTCAATTCAAACAGTGAACATAATCGTCGTCAAGTCAATCACGTCATTTTTGTTGCACCCAAATCGTGCGCAATTTACAAGCGAGTTCTTTTTTAAAACGGTTACAACACAGCTACTTACAAGTTAATTCTCTGCATCATCAGATCTCTTCCGTTTCTTAGGCATAACTCTTCTATTTCATGTTTTTTTTTGTCAGAAAAAATTACGGGAAATGTTGTGTTTACATTTAGATTCAGCTGTCGGATATGACTCTATATGAGCGCGCAACCCTCCTGACCTACTTATTCACGGACCTCAGTCTGGAATTTCGAAAAGGTCAATATGGTAGACACTGATAGATAGGTCCGATACAAACACCAGCCCGTGTATTGGTGGGCTTATATTTGCACACAGGCACACATTTCCAGCTTAAGTAACCGCGTAATATTCTATGTATACACGTACATTTATATATCGTAGAGATAGAAATGTTGGCCTTAAAGGAGCGTCAATTTTGACATTTAAAAATCATGAGAAAAATGCTAAGCGGGGTATGCTCCAAGGGCGGTTATCATCCGCAAAGCACGATATAGGTCTTTTCCGAAACTAGGTTACGTCCCTTGAGGTTACACGACACTAAATGAATTTGTTCTTTACTCTATAGAGTGTGTGTGGGGGGGGGGGGTGTCAGGTGGTTAAGTCTATAGTCTTCACAAATTCGAAAGCAATTTAAAAGCGAACCGTTTCTTTGAGAACCACTTAAGTATACATGCTGAGAAAAATCAATGCATAATCTAATAAAAAGGATTTCTGCGGGGAAAAAAACTATGTGTTGCGAAGACGGTTATCCTTCCCTGCATAGTGTACACGCACAATTTCAGTGAAATGATCAGTTCCCGTCTAAATGGATCAGCCCATTAATGAGCATATGGATGCAGTTATTTTGCATTTTCATGAATGTACAATGCTTCAGCTTTGTTTTGCATCACATTTCATGAGATTATCTTAATAGTAGCAAATACAGTCGTCAGCAAAGGAGTCTACATTAAAATATCAAAACGACTTATGTCCGGCATTATACTTCCGGTGAACATTAACGCTAACCGCCCCTTGAAAATTACCAATCTGAACACCTTGGATAAGTCACGAAATATCCCTCGGATGTATGATGGTAGTCGGATCACGTCAGCCATTTCCCCAAATGGGGCTACTTTTGAGATAGGCGTCAAAACAAAGATGGCGGCTCGGGTGACAGCTCCCTACAGTACGATGCCTGTAAATCATCAATTTGTGGCGGCTTCAAATTTAAATCATCCAATTTTAATTAACCCAGCGCAGCAGACACCAGCGGTCAAACGATGACATTGTTTGTGTTTTGTGCGGACTACATTTCAGGCATATTCTTCTTCCGACTTCCGGCCAACAAAACGATCGTGATTTCAGTAAGTATTATTGCACCAGATACATCCAAGGGATGATTGTCTTGAGGACGGAATTACCCGAGGAATTCCGATTGGAATATTACTTTCCCCCAGTAGTTTACTGTGCATGCCCGATAAGCTCTAAATAAATACAACTTACTTCCGGAGACTTCAAACTATTTAAACTAATTATGTTATATGGCCTCGCTGTGTTTGCATGCAATTAGCGTACATTTATTCTTTAAATGCTGATGTTAGTACTGATAAAATCTAAATATTTCGAAGTATTTGAAGTATTCTTAAACCATTATTGATATGGTATCCAAAGTGACATTAGTTGTTTATGCAGTTGCATGCTTTTACACCGAACACAGAGTAATCAACCAGTTTTTTCACTATTTACGTATTGTAGCATTGTCTTTTGTCAATAAGATAAATGTATTCAGTATAAATTTATTGATTATAATTGACACTGTTTTTTAACGATAGAAGATACATATAGTCCTGTTCAATAACCTCTGTTATCTCCCCTGAATAATTGCCTTCCTTAAACGCTCTTTAGCGTGGAGGTTCGCATTTCATTTCCGGTTGAGAGCAAATAAAAAATGTCAACAATGGAAGAAAAAAGTTTTAAACTCGACTCAAAAAAGAGATGTTATTGTTGTGTGTGTAGCAATATCATGGGAGAGTTGGCAGAAGGACGCCACCCTTGATAGATTTCCAACTGACGATAAACTGAGAAAACTGTAGATAAGTCGAATTAAAACATTTCCACTTGCAATCTGAAGAATTATCGACTTTGTTCAGAGCATTTTCTAGAGGGAAAATACACCAAGAAGAATCCTTTAGTCTTCAGATTCGTCGTAGACAACAAAGTTTCAAAAGTGGGGGTGGGGGGATTGTGTGTGCATCATTCACGGCATAATCAAAACTCCAAAGCGCCTCAAAGATTTAATTGTTTACAGAAAATGTACAATCTATGAAAATTTCGAAAGATAAAAGAATGGTCGATGCATTTATTATTATTCAAATATAAACAATGGATGCGATTAATAGCTTACGCGAGCAAATCGAAACAAAGACCATAACGTGACGTTAATAGCGGCGAATTTGCAAAAAGACCATTAACAGTCACACCTCCAGTGCATGACCGCAATAAAACAATTGACGGTCGCACATTGACGTTTGGGGTTTTGTTGAGTGGCCGTTTATTACATGTCAATTAATGAAGCAGAATTGTCAGTTCAAGATGATCGCTGATTGGACGACAATTAAAGAACAAAGTTAATTATGATTAATTTTAGTCAATCATAGATACGAGGGAACATGTTAATAACAAACACTTCGCAGTTGTGTCTTGTGTCATCAGCTTGTAGGGTTAGGTTATATATATATGTATATGTATATATATATAATCCGATTCTGATGAAAATTCAGTCTCTCCAAACAAGCCAAACTGGCTTCCCAATGCGTAAATTGCAACCGTTTTGTTACAGCAAGAATGCACGCTATCCAGTACGATAGATACGATGCCTGGTAGCAATTATGTCACTAATATGGTAATATACAATTCATATATGGTACGACTATTCCCAATTCGGAACGACTATTCCCGGTACGAGACTCTAGTGGTACGACTATTCCCACACCCGACATATACAAGACCATGCTTCCCATTTTTTATGCCAATTCGTATATTATGTGATAACCATCAGAGATGAAATTCACAAGACAAGATTGTGAACAAGATTGTGTCAACTACGTATTGACATGTTATATGTCCGTATTTGTATATTAGAACTAAAAAAAGACGGTTTAAAAAAGATAATGGTCAGCCCTTTCTCCTATTCTAAAATTAAAACATGCAATATTTTAGTGACCTGGAGTAAGATTGCCTGTTTTGTTTAGGGGTAGTTTTGGTTTAACTGCGAAACTAAAACTGTAGTATGAGCACGTTGTAATATGGAACAATGCTATTTTTTAAATGTGTTTTCTTTAAGGAGGGAGAAGTATAGTATTGCATCACTTTCTATTTTGAGCCCATTTTTTCTCAATAACACAATGTATCAATATATCTAAATATCTCCAAACCATGCCTGTGGTTTGATATGTCAGCTATTAACATACATTTACTGGCACAATTAGCTTAATAAATGTATTTATCATACACTGTTGTTTGAACAGGACTCAATATAAGGGGCGTTTTTTTTTTGTATTTGAGTCATTTAGAAAGACAAAATACTAAAAACATTTCACTTCTAGACGTAGCAGATACATCCAAAAAATCTTATTTACATAACTTGTTTATAGTTGTGTGTTACCTATTTGATAATGTATTTTCTGACAAAAAAAGACTGGTGAAAGTCATCTTAAATGGCCGAATCAGTAGTGCAATAAAATGGCACCCTTGATTGGTTATTGTATTTAACCAGAGTAAAAGCCCAACAACGCACTCTCTTCACTATGTAAATGCAGTAGACCATATTCAAGCAGTTTTAAAAATAAAGGTTAAAAAATACACAATTATGTTTTATTCAATTATTTAAACAAAACATTAACATTCCTTTACTTGATTGTTATTGTCCTGTGGAGTTTTACTCAATTCGCTATAATTCTTATCTGGAGTTTGAAGAGTTGTATAAAAATATACTGTTGCAGCTGTTAATACAGGAGTTGATATTCATTTTACTAGGTTAAAGTTATAGAAAAGAAAATAATTATCATAGACTGTTGTGGAAATATACTTAATTACACTTTATTTTGGTTTCAAGATGCTGATAATAGTCCTAGATTGCCAAGATTGAAAGATTCTCTCCAAAGGGCGTTACAAACAACTCTCTTTCGCGTTTAAAGCTGTCTTGTTCGTCGTCCAATTTAATTTCACTAAATGTCCATATAACAAGCTTTTCTATCCCTCTAGCGCGTATTATAAGTTCCGGACGATACCCTTATACACGCGCCCCTCTTTAGCTAAGAAAGTCTTTAAGTTCACGCACTGATAGTTTTGAAAATTTGCCCAGATCACCGATGTCATTGTTCTCAGACGCCATCTTGTTGGGGGTTTTTTGCCTACCGGAAATTGTACGAAAAACGAACGATAACTCTACCAAGGGAGATCACAAGGGTTATTAAACTGGACTTTAGAACAATAAGGTGCGCTTCTGGCAAAATAATGTATCAAGGCGTATGGGCGGGTCAATTAACCACCTGACCCCCCCCCCCCCCCCCCCACACACACACACACACGCAAATGCAAAAAAAACAACGTTTTATGACTCTAACTTTGGGTACCATATCAATAATGGTTTAAGAATACTTCAAATACTTCGAAATATTTAGATTTTATCAGTACTAACATCAGCATTTAAAGAATAAATGTACGCTAATTGCATGCAAACACAGCGAGGCCATATAACATAATTAGTTTAAATAGTTTGAAGTCTCCGGATGTAAGTTGTATTTATTTAGAGCTTATCGGGCATGCACAGTAAACTACTGGGGGAAAGTAATATTCCAATCGGAATTCCTCGGGTAATTCCGTCCTCAAGACAATCATCCCTTGGATGTATCTGGTGCAATAATACTTACTGAAATCACGATCGTTTTGTTGGCCGGAAGTCGGAAGAAGAATATGCCTGAAATGTAGTCCGCACAAAACACAAACAATGTCATCGTTTGACCGCTGGTGTCTGCTGCGCTGGGTTAATTAAAATTGGATGATTTAAATTTGAAGCCGCCACAAATTGATGATTTACAGGCATCGTACTGTAGGGAGCTGTCACCCGAGCCGCCATCTTTGTTTTAACGCCTGTCTCAAAAGTAGCCCCATTTAGGGAAATGGCTGACGTGATCCGACTACAATCATACATCCGACGGATGATTCGTGACTTATCCGAGGTGTTCAGATTGGTAATTTTCAAGGGGCGGTTAGCGTTAATGTTCACCGGAAGTATAATGCCTGACATAAGTCGCTTTGATATTTTAATGTAGACTCCTTTGCTGACGACTGTATTTTCTACTATTAAGATAATCTCATGAAATGTGATGCAAAACAAAGCTGAAGCATTGTACATTCATGAAAATGCAAAATAACTGCATCCATATGCTCATTAATGGGCTGATCCATTTAGACCGGAACTGATCATTTCACTGAAATTGTGCGTGTACACTATGCAGGGAAAGATAACCGTCTTCGCAACACATAGTTTTTTTCCCCGCAGAAATCCTTTTTATTAGATAATGCATTGACTTTTCTCAGCATATATACTTAAGTGGTTCTCAAAGAAACGGTTCGCTTTTAAATTGCTTCCGAATTTGTGAAGATTATAGACTTAACCACCTGACCCCCCCCCCCCCACCCACCCACTATAGAGTAAAAAACAAATTCATTTAGTGTCATGTAACCTCAAGGGACGTAACCTAGTTTCGGAAAAGGCCTTTACCGTGCTTTGCGGATGATAACCGCCCTTGGAGCATACCCCGCTTAGCATTTTTCTCATGATTTTTAAATGTCAAAATTGACGCTCCTTTATGGCCAACATTTCTATCTCTACGATATGTTAATGTACGTGTATACATAGAATATTACGCGGTTACTTAAGCTGGAAATGTGTGCCTGTGTGCAAATATAAGCCCATCTATACACGGGCTGGTGTTTGTATCGGACCTATCTATCAGTGTCTACCATATTGACCTTTTCGAAATTCCAGGTCCGTGAATTAGTAGGTCAGGGGGGTTGCGCGCTCATATAGAGTCATATCCGACAGCTGAATCTAAATGTTAACACAACATTTCCCGTAATTTTTTGACAAAATACACCTGAAATAGACGAGTTATGCCTAAGAAACGGAAGAAATCTGATGATGCAGAGAATTAACTTGTAAGTAGCTGTGTTGTAACCGTTTTAAAAAAGAACTCGCTTGTAAATTGCGCACGATTTGGGTGCAATAAAAATGACGTGATTGACTTGACGACGATTATGTTCACTGTTTGAATTGAACACGTGTTATGAACTTACTTCATACTCACGCAATGGCGAGACATTGATTTAGAAAGCACTTGTCACCATCTGACTGAAAGTTAGCTGTAATACAAAGCTGACAATGCTGTCAAAGCAAACCAATCCAAACTACATCCAGCAGTAAGTAAGTGGCCAAATCCTGTAGAAAATAACTGCAGTCGAGGATCGAATTTTTTAAAAAGTATTTAACTAATAAGAAGAAAATTTGTAGATCTTTGCAGTCATATATATTTCAAATTATCCTGGGTTCCCCTTTACTCCATATAGACAGGCTTTTTTGCATGTGCGACCGGTGTAGATCCAAAATTGCTGAGACATTGATGCTGTCAGATCTTGATCCACATTGGTTGTATCTTGTACAGAAATAACCTAATGGATCAACAGATCATGCAGATGACAAATGGTGGCCTGAATACTGTACTAAAACATATTGGCCTGTCATCTAAAGGAACGAAGAATCATAAAGTAACATTGCCAGCTAATCAAATTGGAATCCCTACACCACAAAGTATTAATAG
This sequence comes from Sinonovacula constricta, assembly GCA_007844125.1. Taxonomy (NCBI): domain Eukaryota; kingdom Metazoa; phylum Mollusca; class Bivalvia; order Cardiida; family Solecurtidae; genus Sinonovacula; species Sinonovacula constricta. Next base: position 1,912,280 of record CM017571.1, read on the forward strand.
TGATCCATTTTACAGACATTAATGGACATTAACACACCAACTGAAGGATGGATAAATGATTTACGATATGTGCCATACGTAAAGCTTCAGAGCATTGCTGCTTGCTGCTTATGATGTCAATGACCTATCATGTGGAGACTTATAAGCACAAAATGATATAACAACATAAATTGTTAGTTAGTTTCAACTTGTTAATGTAAAATATAAAACTCTTGTAAACAATAAAACGCATTTATGGCTAGCTTTTAAGTGAACATACTAATCTTGTGCAGTCTCAAATTTGAATAAAGTTGATGTTTTGTAATTCATCCGTGTAAAATGCAATCGAAATAGAATACAATTTGTGGAATCTGTTAATTTTGAACATTTTGTAATTGCTCCTCCAGTACATATTTTCCATGTAGATTGATCTTAAAATATGCATGAGAAAAAAATATTAGCACTAATAAAATTTGCACTTATTTTCACTTTGTCATTGTGTTATGAAATAATGATCTAGTCAAGCTGTTACACATTTCTAAGCAGTATAACATTTTGATCATCAGAAATTACAGTAAGATCTTGATCTAAGCTAACAAGTGGAGATTAGGTCAAGCTGTTTGCAGACTTCCAGAGTACCAGACTGGAAAACAGAATATAATTTGTGATTAAACATTATTTGACTTGCATAATTTTGCATGCAGACAGACTCCAGCTCCAATGGTCACTAGTAAGAGTCCCTGGAGTTTTTAGTCAGTCACAAATGATATCGGATTACTCAAGGAATACATAAACATTTTTCTTCTTCAACAACAAACAGAAATACAATTTATCAGAGGCTTTCATGCAAACAATTAAAGAGGGTTGTCCAACTGTTGCTATTTTGGCTGTGGGTTGGGGGTGAGGGTGGGGGGAGCATGTAAAGAAATCAGCTTACTTTCTTTTAAGTGCTATCTCGGGGCCTTTGTTTTTGCAGGCCTATGGGAAGATATACTTGGCACTTTAAACTATTTTTTCCTTGACTTGGCTGGGTGGGGTCTTCAAAATGACAGCCATATAATTTGAAAGATTTCCTTTGAACCCAAGGCTGGATGACAACGTTTCTATTTCTTACAACCTTTGATTTTAGTCAGCCACGCATATCTGAGATTTTTATCGTACGAAATCTTGTAAAAAAAATGCATGTGACCCCTCGAGATCTCTCATCATGGATACAACCTTCAGCACAGCGGAAATCGTTCGGTCCCATAGCAAAATAAAATTATCTAAGCGTGTACAATTCATTTAAAAAACTAAATATTGGTTCTGATGATTTGCTGTATCATTTTAATTCACTTTGTCCCTGCTTTGTGTGCGAAGAAGAAACGAAAGTAAGTCAGCTGTTCTATGTTTACAAGCGAGCGCATAACCGGAACCCACTGACCTAAAATCTCGCGGAAGGCGATTGCGCGAGATTTGGTAATTTCGAAATCGAGAATATACATATAATATTACTTGTATACTTAAGATGGAAATGTGTGCCTGGGTGGATATATAAGCCCATCTTTACACGGGCAGATGTTTCTATCCGGTCAAGTTTTCTATCTCTACCATATATATATATATATATATATATATATATATATATATATATATATATATATATATATATATATATATATATATATATATATATATATATATATATATATATATATTTATATATATATATGTTTATAGAATATAACACGTTTACCTAAGATGGAAATGCGTGCCTGGGTGAAAATATGTTGCCCATATATGCACGACTTATGTTTCTATCCGGCAAGTTTGTCTATCTTTACCACAGACACGTCTTTATGATATTACTCATTTACTTAAGATGGAAATGTGTGCCTGGTTGAAATATAGGCACATCTACACACGGGCCGAAGCTTCTATCGGGCCAATCTCTACCATATACATGTATGCCTAAGCTAGGACATGATTTATTTATTTAGGATGAAAATGTGTGTCAGGATGGAAATCTAACCCTGTGGCTGGACTCTGAAGAACAAGATTATAAAAATAATGAACATTTTTAAGTAAAAGTTAAAATTGTGTGCACATGGGAGTGCGTGCGTGCGTGCGAGCGAGCGTGCGTGCGTGTGTGTGTGTTTGGGTTATGTGCGGGTAGGTGTATGTGCGCGCGCGTGCGTATGTGCGTGCGTGCGTGGAGGATGTCCGGGTGGCTGTGTGTGCGTGCGCGCGTGCGTGCGTGTGTGCATGTGTGCGAGGGGGATATGCGGGTCCGTGTGTGGGCGAGTGGGCCGGCATGCGTGCATGCGTGAGTGTAAACATGACAAACAAACAACAGCACAATATCATTTTACAAAAAATGTCTGAACAAAACAGAGCGCACTTTACGAGTAAGTTTAAACTCATACTTTTTTTGTTTGTAAAACAGTTATTTTTCATGTTCTCGTGCACAAAAGAAGATGGTATTTTTGTTTACTAAAGTAGCATGTTACTACAGCAACAATAATAACTTAATAACTAGTTTATTCGATTGTAAGCATGGAATATGCAAAATCCTAGCCCTATTGCCAAACTAGTTTACAACACCAATGTCTCAGATACTCTCATCCTAAAGAAAAGTTTTGTACAAGTTATTCCGTAAAACGATACAGCATTTACCTGTGTATCAAATTTATTATTATCTGTGAGTTTTCATCATTTCGAAAACTGGATCTTGAAAACATTCATCATATGTCAACATTGTTATCAATATTTTAAACTTGACCAAGGTGTCTCATGCATACTGTGTACAACCTTAATTTGATAATGTTTATATTGTCAGCGATCCCACATCTCTTTGAATAGGAAATGCACGGTAAAGATTGACTTTAGATGCAGTGTTATGCAAAATGTAAATATTTTCGGAAAATACATAAAGTCTGTAAGGTCCGCGCACATTTAAAAATACATCACAGCCATCTTTGCAGGAATGCTTTCATATCATCTCTGAAGTGTTTATTGGTCATGAGATTATGTTTCTGAACCCTGGATCGAAGGGTTTTATATTCAAACCCTAGCCCTGTCACGACAAGTTTTCAAACGGATTGTATTACTGATTCGGATGATTAATTCACAGGCATAAAAAAACGTGCAACACACCAAGAAAATATTTATCACGTGGTTGAAGTGTTCTTGATCAAGTGGTTAAGGTTATAGACTCGGGATCGGAGGGTTATGGATTCAAACCTTTGACCTGACATGAGATTTTGTTCATTGTTCAGGAATTATATTAAACGAACATTTAGCAAAAACAGAATATATTCAGGTTACCTATTGCTTCCTCACACCCAGATTTACAAATGGGCAACACCCATCTTGGATACAGCTAGAATATTGCGTTTCATAATAAGTCATTAGCTAATTTGTAGTATTTCGGTCCAATATTTGAATGACATACTACCTTTCACTTGACAACAAATGTGTTAAGCTGTATTCTTCAAGACAGTGTGTAATTTTAAACCACAGTAGCACATACTTACGTAATAACATTGCTGTGTTACAACAACAGTTCGTTTAGGATTAAGGGCATACCAGATTGTTCTGTTTTTATTGTTTCTCTCAGTATATCTTCATCCATATCAATTTAAATGGGCGCGGTAGGTTAAGTTTAGGAAACAAAAACATTGTTCTTTGTAAACATAATCCATAAACAAAAATGCTTCCAAACAAAACAATTTTGAAAAAAATAAGATACTGAGAAAGAAAAAAGCACCATGTTCCAGAAAAAAACTACCTAAACAATAACCATTAGTGTAAAGTGAACATGCTGCACTTGTGCATTTTCTGCTTGTACTCTTCAGTTTTATAGTTAGTTAATTGTACAAATGTGGGAAACCTTTTCTTTTCTCTACATATGTAACATCTTAGAAAGGCTTTTAAAAGGTGTCGGGTTTCGCTTTTTATGGTTTTAAACCATTATATGGTGTCTGGAGACTTATAAAATACTAAAAACCTTCTAATATCAACAATAATTTTCAAATATTTTTTGTAACTTGCCCCATATTGCTTGAACCTGGTTACCTGTTCCTGCTTTTGCGTCAAATCAACGACCTTTCTTGTCAGGATAATGCACCTAGTTACCTGTATTTGAGAAATGCATTAACCATAAAAGCTCAAATTATCACAGGAAGACTATATCCAAGACCTTTACACCCGTGTATAGTAGTAGTACGTATCATATGTACTGCGTGTATAATGTCAGCCTTTACTGTATGTAAAAAAACTGTTCGTGCATTTTAAATACTTGTTTCAGTCTTTCACATACTTCGTGATTGATGTACATATATCTAGGCAAAGAAAAAAAGCTCAATATAAATCCGTCTCGCTCTCTGCAAACACATTTTATCTCCGCGGTAATAAGGGAGATACAGAGTGGGGACAACTGCTGGGTTTGCTCTTTTATCTGTAATGTCTCGTCCCAGTTTTCAAGTTCGTCCCAGTTTTCAAGTAGCTTTTAGATTTGACTTAGCATGTTGTTACATGTTATCTTGTTCTGTTTCAGTTATGTGTACATGTTACAACTCATTCAAGACCTTTTCATATTTTTCATGATTGAGAATTTTCGATCATATGAGATATCCAACAAGGGAACTATACTTGTCACCATTTTTAAACCCTTTTCGAAATGGCTTAAAAATTGTTCCAACAGCTGTATATACAGCAAATCAAGATTACATATGTTTATTTAAATATTTTATTTGCTTAAGCATGACTGAGTTAAAGAAATGTTTGATTAAGTGTGGTTATTATTTCAACATATTTTAACATAAACCATCTGCATATATTTACCACATAATCATTTGCACCTATGGAACATAAGGTTTTTCTATAATCTACTTAACGTATTTGTTACAGTTATGTTTGTTAACCCCATTGGTATGCTGATTAAAGTAGTATAATATGGTATTCTATTACTTTAAGCAATATCCGTTAGTTACATGTTTCTTGTTTATCTACTGGTATTCGTTATATTGGATTAATATATTTTTTGACAAATATGTGAAATAAAACCAAATATAAACACACACAGAGATATGCTTTCTGTTTTCCTGGCCTGCATTGTTTGATCGCCTATACTTTATATAGTGACGTGACGTCAAAATTTTGGGAATCCAATTCTGGATCTATTCTGCGCGTTTATCGAACCGCCACGTACAAAAATGTCCAAAAAGAAACGAGAAAACATAAATCAACTAATAATAAACACCTTTCACTTGTAAAGCTCCAATATCTTGTACAATCAATGGTTATGCATACATGTGGCACACCCTATATCTTTTTCTATTTTTATTTTTTTTTTAACTTCAGTAGCAGCAGGTCTATTAAACAGTGTCATTTTATTCTTGTATCAAGACACCACAATCTAACAAAGAGTGTTGAAATTGTTTTAACATGACCAATATTAATAATCTTGGATGTTATGATTGTTTTAATTATAATGAGCAACTTTAAAATTATAAACATGTAAAACCCAATTTATAATCTCGCAAACAATACTATTCGTAAAACTACTTTTATTGCATTTTTGTCGATAATGCCACTTTCTCTATTGCAAATAATGCAAATAATTTCTTCGTTGCAAAGGAAAATGAGTTTCTTCATTCCATAGGAAAATCCTAATAAAACAGTAAAATGACAGTTAAATATTTGTACGTTTATTTACACACGATAATCGAAATTAAGTAACTGGGCAATAAAATGTTTAATGACAAGAATCAGCATTAATGGCATGAGGATATGTATTTGTATTGTCAGAAAAAGGCCAAAAACGGTTTACCTGTCACAGCCTCAATGATGGCCGGCTTTATTTTGTCGTCTGGCTTCGTACAGCTTAAGTAACTCACGTCTCCACTACCACGCGGCGTTATGAACTTTTCGAGTTGATTCTTAGCCCATGCCCACCTGAGCAAAGATAATTGCGGTAACTAGGTTAGTCTGAAATACATTTCAGTCACAATCGGAACTCCTCGGGAAATTCCGCCTAAGGTACCATCATTGCGTCCACCAGAACGGCGATCCTATATTTACAAAAAAGTCAAAGCATCAAAGGCGACGCAAAAACTAGAACAGATAAACAGGTTAAAGCAATGTTGGAGCAAGTAATAGAGACATATTTGGAAAGTTTTTATTTAAAGGTTTTGAATTTCAGTATACTATAAAATAATCTCGAAAAAAGGTATGTATAATGTATAGGCCTACTTCTGAGATCATAGAATGGTTCAAAACAAAATAAAAGCAAAACACCATTTAACAGGTCTTCCAAGAGGTTACATATGTAGAAAAAAGTTGCCAAAAGTATTATAATTAACAATGAAACTACAGTGTACAAGCAGTAATTGCACATGTGCAGGAGCCCCACATTGGACAATTAATAATTGTTCAGATAGTATTTTTCTGGAACACAGTATTATGTATACAAAAAACAACGTTTAATATTTTCTACTTCTTCCTACTTGTCACATTTAAAGTGAAATGAATAAAGAGAAACAATAAGAAGACATATTTATAAAGCTATGGATTTTATTTGATAGTTTTCAGTAACTATAAATAACTAGAAAAAATTATGTATAATGTATAATACTGAGACCATAGAATTGTTTAAAACAAAATCAGAACAGGATTATGTTGTTTTTTAAAGATAATACATATTTAGAAGAAAAGAAAATGGAAAAATAATTTCAAATAACTATAAAATCAAAGATCAGAAAATGCACGTGTGAAGCAGCCTTACATTACATAATCATTATTGTTCACGTAGTATTTTTCAGGAACCTGGTATGATTCTTTTCTTTCTCAGTATCTTATTGTTTATTATTTAAGTTGTTTTGCATGGGAGCATTTTTGTATCAGGCTTATGTGCACAAAGAACAAGGTCTAGTATTTGCTAAAATATAACCCACTTCGCGCATTTTAAAGTGGAATAGATAAAGACAAAAAGTGAGAGAAACTGTAAACAGAACGACTTGGCATGTCATTGATCCCAAAAGAAAAAAATGTTGTTACAAAGCAAAATTTTATGCAATTATTTGCTTATGTGGTTAATAATTGCACATTTAACTGGCGCTAAAAATAATTTAACAAAAGTTCCTGTCATGTATAAGGTAGTATGTCATTCAATATAAGACCGAAATACTACAAAATATTTAATGGCTTATTATGAAAAGCAATTTTAGTAATATCTAAGATGGATACTGCTATATAGTACATCTTTCGGTATGAAAGTGGTCAATAAAGTAATAATTAGCCTGAACGTATTCTGTTGGTGCAAACTGTTCGTGAAAATGAAGAACTAAAATCTCATGCCGGTTCTTGGGTTTGAACCGAGAACCCTTCGATCCCGAGTTCAAAACATTAACCTATTGACTACGTTTACGTCTAGCATGTTATAAATGCTTTCTTCGTGTGCTGGTCGTTAATTGAGATAATAAACGTCCAACACATAATTGCGATATACCGATAACGATGTGAACGGTACGAGAATTATTAGGACAGACTTACTGACTGAAACTAGTTTAATGAGGGTCCACTCGCACTGGTTGGGGCTTTATCATGACCCCGCCAAGGTGCCAATGCATGCCTTAAATGTTATATTTAAAATGTGTTATCTAAAGTGGTTCATTGAACCTAAATTTTAACTAGTTACTTGATATTACTCGCTTATTAGGTTGCACAATATGCTAGCGGGTAACCAGTTGCTATGTAGCGTTATCGGCGTTTACCGAATTAGGACCCGTATTTTATCAGGGTTATGAAAGTCCGCAAAACAGACTTTCCCCATGTGCAAATTTCAGTAAGCATTCCATATACAGGCGCCTATGGCGTGACGTCACAGCTTTAAGAAGCGATCATATTTTTAAAATGAAATTATCATTCTACTTCAACTGTTAAAGAAAACATTATTATAATTTTAAGGAAGTGTCCTGTTTCTCTTGTGTCTTGTTAAAAACTACTAAAAAGTTAACGTGAGAACTATGAAATAGCAACTAGTAAACTTTTACGCCTATCGATTGCCAAATTTTTATTTTAAAATTGCAACTACACTAATTCGATCACAATGTCTCTAGTACCATATTCATGGTTATATATTTTTTCGTATAGGAAATATTATTTTCTTTTTTAATAATTAGTTTTTTTTTCAGTTTTGTCATTTTTACAACCCAACAAAAAACTTTTGGCTGGCGAATCGCTCGACGAATATCACAAAAAACAAGTGGTGTATTTTAGATTTGGCCAGACTGTACTCATAGACATATAGTAAAGGGACCACTGACTCGTGACGTCACGCTATATACTTTATATACATAGATTGAATCCGTCGCTGCGCCATCAACGGGAGTCATAGAAAACTTCCCGAAATAAAACACGCGTAAATCTCGTGTTAATGGGGGTAGTAGGATGTGAAATTATAATTTCCAAAGGGTTTTACCAAAAATGAGTGGCGACGCAGCCCACTTCGAGCCTTCTGTCATGGTATCTTATTTCTTTATTCATTTGTTGTTTTTAATCTGAATTTTAGTGTTTATCGGTATATATATAATCAGTCATTTTACGTTTATTTTCCTGCTAAACAGATGGCTAAATCAAAAATTAGCACGTCGATAGCAGCTGTCAGAAAACCTTGTTCTACTTTCGGTTTCCATTGTGATAAATAGTTACAGTTCGGTTAAAACTTCTAGATTGATTAGATTATTCTTAACAACAAATCATGTCTGAAACTTATAGGCGTGTATTTCTTTGTACATACATATGCTTTATTGAAAAAAATAGTTTGCTTTATTTTTTCTACTTTGCAGCATGTAGTGGACAGAAGGTAGTAGAGTCTCATCTATTAATTTTTATCGTTTATGAAATAGAACCATTTATAGAATCAAATCTACCACTTCCGTTACGCTTGTTATCAATGAATAATTTGGAACAAATATAGTGCTGCCTCTTCTGTGATTTCATGCCATGAACACCTGACATATCAAAAAATTTATTCTGAGACTAGTATTGTATAACTTTCAGTTTGAGTGTTGTCAAGAAATTGAACTACCAAATGTATGTACCACTAATTTAAGTTTAAGGTCACGTCATAGGATCCAACATTTAACTATGAGCGCCCTCTTTCTGGAGTGGATGTGCGAGACACAAATATAGCATTTTCTTTTCTTGACTTACTCACAAAACATTTAATTTCCGGTTGTCATTGTAGTAGATATGTGCCTCATTTATGGGATTCTTTTTACATAATATGCAATTTTATTTACAGTTCCTGCAAAAAGAATTCATTCCACACTTGAAAATGGTTAGAGGGAATCAAGCCACCCAAGGCATTTGCAAGGTAATTCAGACAAATCTATACGTTAAATAATTTACCTCATAAAAATTATTTTGAGACAGCTAATCTGTATTTTAAAGAACCCTTTTTTGCTACATTGCACTGACACAGTTATGGTTAGATTGGTGACGTCCAGCTTATTATAGGTGAATGAAAACCCTAGATTTAAGTTTGGGCAGAACCACCAGCAGGTTAGCTGGAAAACCTTCCCACCTGATAGTTCTTGTCTTGACCAGGACCCAAACCCATGCATTGAAGTGCTATTAAAGGTAATATGGTTTACTTAAAACACTACAGTGTACATGTTTTTTGATGTTATGTGCTTTGTCTCTATCAATTTTGTCTTACTAATATCCGACCCAAAATATAAGCATAATTTTTCAATCTTGGTGTGTAAAAAAACTATAAAACGAGAAATTGTATAAAATAATATTATGAATGCATATTTTTATTATAGTTGAAGCCTTCACAGTCTTCTGTCTCACTCCTCTACTTTCAGACCTTTTGCCCAAATCTTGTGAAGAGCTTTTCGGTCCACATAAAGGCATTTTGTTTTGACAGATTAAACCTACTACCAAGAGTTTCAGGTAATCATCAAAGAAAAAAAGTATGTAGACAGATAACCTTTAATTTCAACGCCATGAGCCAGCCAACAGAAGCACAGCTGTAAGGAAGGCAGAGAGAAAATATCAGTTATTTGTAGTCCTTTGAAAAACATTCAGTATTATTTAAAGATTTCAAAATTTCAGTCTGTTTTAATATTACTTTCTAAGTGGTAGACCATTTCTTAAATTTTCCTTTTCATAAAACTGTTTTAACACATCACAAGGCAGGAGTATGTTTAATATTGTTTATTTCTCCATAAAACCTACAAAATAATTTGACAGTTAACACTTTCCATATCTAATGGGTGACAGAGTCACGTTTTTAATGCTATCAAAACAACTATTTATTGCATTTTACTAAGATTAAATTACATGTTTAAAAAGAACCACTTAACGGCACATTTATCGGGTACTTGCACATAGTCATTTTAGATCAAATGGTATAGGGAGAATGAAACATGTGCTATTATAATACATACAATTATTAAGCTTACATGAGAAACAACTTTAATAAATTATTTGCCCTTTATTTCTATTAAAAAGACAATAGTGTTGCATAACCATTGTCTGCATATTTAACTTTATATGTATTTATCTTTCATAAATGCATTTTTAAATTCCACATTAAAATATCTTCTGCACAATATAAATCTGTGTTCTTGCTTAAACACCTAAACATAAACGAAATGGAAAAGAGAATAAAATGATTAGTTATACATATTTTTTCTTGTTTGTTCTGACAACATTAATTAACAAGTATGCTAAAAGCCAGTGCAAGTAAGAGTGTCATCTCTGGATGCAAGATTTAATAGTTTTAAACCCTTAAGCCATGATGAAAGATTTTACACTGTAAGAAGAAAAGTTATACTATATAAAGTAGGTACTTAAGCAGGTTGTAAATTAATACAGACACTTGTTAGTTTTAAATCATGGACCCAATTATTTCTCATATTAAAATAATTAAATAGTGTTTGACTTAGGCCTTGGTTCTGTATTGTTACCTATCCAATGTCTCTTAACTGATTCAGTTTAGTTGATGAATAACCTTACTGCAACTAAAACATATATCATTTGCTAAATTGGCATGCTTGTTATTTTAGCTATCTGCTTTATGTTTAAAAAATGCACACTGACTCAGAAAAAACAAACAAAGCTTATTCTCAGTCAATACATATATATAACTAAAACTATATATCTTTATTTGTTGATACTTAAAACATACTTGTATTGTTGTGACTAGTTTAACTCTGAACTTTGACATGTTTATATTGTCATAACAACATACAAATATAGAGAAAGTTCTGTCAATAAAATAAACTTAAATTACTGCATCTACTATACATAAACAATTCAGATAATGGAGATAATGGAGTTTCTAAATTTACTCTTTGTATAATTATTGTACTAAAATATGTAAACCAGGTTTCCCCTGATATGAAATGTTCAAACTATATATCAGCAGTAGGTAATAAGCTCTGTCTGTCATTTATGCAGGATATATATCAAAATTGAACACACACAAAAAAAAACACAGCTTCAATGTTGTTATTTGTTTTATATGATATATTTCTTAAATGTTCTGTTACAATAAACAATAAATATGTTGACATCTAGCAACTCAAAAGTAATTTTTAATATTGTCTGGAAGAATTCTGGCTCCAAGATGTGTTCAAGAAGTTCCCCTGTACTAGTTGAACGTCTCAGAGCAACAGGCACAGCCTGGCAGATACGTCTCTGGTTCAGGGGACTCACACTGTTGTCTTATTCCTAAAATCAGTATAAAAAGACAATTAAGTGCATACTCTATAGGAAACAGTATAATCTTTTTATACTTGTGTTCAAATATTGATGGTTGTTTGTGGTTCTTTTTTCTTTCCAATTTGAGATCCATTTGAGATCTTTTACACGCTTAATCCTTTCCACCATCAGTCTTTGCGCAGTCTCCCTCCTGTGTCTCCAAGCAACGACTTATTTATTTTATTTTAATTAAATATTATGTCTCTCTCCGTGCAGTTTTGGCAAATAAAAGCCATAATAAATACCACCAGCTACACAGGATTAGCTATGGAAGTATTTATCGAAAAAGGGGCAGCAAAAATAAGACCCAAATGGGACGTTGTCTATGATTCATTCAGAATTCGGGTTCTTTGTTTACACGTGGATACAATATGTTTACTGCCGATTTATGGAAAACTAAAAGCAGGCAATGAATATACATACAAAGAAGATATTTACCTTCAATCCACTTTCAAGTTGATTCATTTTCCGTGGCCGTTTTTCTTCAAATCTCTGTTTTATTTGTCAGTGTTATGCTATTGATTTGCATGCGAAACTCCGACCGGAAGTCTTCCTATGATTCCCGATTATGGCGCTGCGAAATTGAAAGATATTCGCGCACCTTGCGGAGTCGGCGGTCCCGTTAATATATGTCTATGATTTACTAGTTATCAAACACATCTGCACGAACACTTTGAAAGATATATTTGTATTATTTAATCAGTATTCAAGGTTTGTTAAGGTTTTAAACTTCATGGTTTTACTTTTTGCATAAAAGAATATTGCTTTTTGGAGACATATTGCGAAGACATAAATAAGTCATATTTATTCAATGTTTCGTTGCGTGATGTAAAGGTTCCCCACGCTAAGGCGGATGTTGATGACTTCGTACCATTTCAAAGTGGTACCACGTTTATTTGTTTGGAGACTTTGTACAGCATTTTAAGAAGGTATTATTCACAGATGTTGCTGTGTTGTCGTAGGAATCATTTTCACTAACAAATTTGACCAGTTAACAACATCATCTTTTAAACATTTTTATTCCAAAAAAGGCAAATGAAGTCTTGCTAAATGCTAATATGCTAATATGCTAAATAAGCTCAGCTTTCTGATATATTTTTTTCGGCGACATTGATGCATCAACCTTTTCTTGTCCCTTAGGTGTATCAGGTGCATTGATACTTACAGAATCGCGACTGTTTGTGCGCCGGAAAAGATTACGCCTGAAATGACGTTGACGCGGAGTAACTTGAAGTAAGTCGAAGGTGTACGAAAATTGACAGATCCCGAGGTGTCATATTTGTTTTGGCATTCGGAGCACTTTGGGGCGGAGATTCGTGAAATAGACGATGAGTTACAAATGATATTCTCGAAAAGTAATTTTACTTATGACGATGTGATCCGACTACTAATATATATCCGATAAATGATTCGTAAATTAACCGAGGGTTTCAAATCTGTCTGCCAGATTCCGGAGGAATGTTCAAACCGTTTCTGAGCATGTATGCATAATTTCTGCATACATTTAATCTTTAGTCTGAGTAGGGAGATTTTAAACACTACCTTTATGTTAGAAAATACACATTGCGAAAATATAACTCTATGTGTTCATTCTTTTCAGATCTATAAATAAGCACGAACATGACCTCTGATAAAAATAGATACCGAGGTCAGCGCGGACTACCAGGATGACGATATAACACGACCTCAGCAAGTTGCTGACTGTTAGGAATGTTGAATATGTGTCTCTTTAATGACGTTATTGAAATATTCATACTTAGTGGTGGCAACGCTGCATTTTTATTGTCAAAATATTCACCAAATGCTCAAATAAGCAATATGGTGATGTCTGCTAAAATAGAAATCAACGTCAGAGCGGACTACCCGGATGGCGTTATACGTGATCTTAAAAGTCAGTTGTCACGTGGTTTTCTTAGTTTAAAAATACCTATGCCTCCAGCGTGACTCAGATAGGAGATACCTGATTGTAATGATAAGTAGAGTGTTATGCTTTACTTTTCATACTGATCTTGTGCATCAGAGAACAGCATTTTGCAGGAACTTTTCGGGTTGTAATGACTTTTTTGTTTATTTGCTAAAAATATTTGTTCCAAACTGTCGGATACCACCTTTTAGTTATCCGCTGTAAAATGCTGATGTTTGTTCCGATATAGACACACTATTTTGAACATAAAAGCATCTAAATTAATCCAAAAATTGTTATTGCATTTACAAGTTTCAAAAGGTATACACTAGACACTTATTAATTAACCACTCTTCTCCCTATTTAAGCATTAAGGTATCGTCCGTTGTAAATTGGATCATTGATTGATTGATTATGAGGTTCAAGAAATTACAGCACAGGTATAATATGTTATAAACTATTTTACTTATACTGTTTTAAACGTATTATGGGGAGACAACTTGTGTTGTGTTAGTCATTTGATATTATCGTAATAGGCTTCTTTTAGTTTACAGTCCGGCAGCCAGGCATGGTTACCGCTTACACTGTGCACTTTAACACTAAATCAGGTATACTAAATACATTTTCAGTCATTGGTCAAAGACAGGCTAAATGAAGAACAACAGATGTCTGTTATGATTATGGTAAGTAAATATTAACTGAAAAGATAAAAGCATTAGACACCAGATAAAAGTATTTTTTATCACATCACCTTGGTCATATACTTTTTTATTCATCGCTTTGCTTTAGTTCACTTGATTACAATGTCAGAACTAGACACCACAATTAAAAAAGTATTACAAAGGGACATTTACTTTATATCTAAAAAGAAATTCAAGCATTTTATAGTAGCAGGAATTATTGTTTTTCATTTCTAAGGAGACATTTTAAAGCACTCTATAACCTTTATGGTTAAAATAGTAAATCAATTATCATGAGAAGTTAAAGAAACACACAATATAATGAATTAATTGTCATCAGAAATAACTGTTACTTGTCAACAATACACATATTTTATTTTATAAGAATGTGACAAAGAATAAAATTATAGCATATTAAAATGTATATACATTAAAACTCTTTATCAAGATTCGTGAATATTTATTACGGCTAACTTGCATACTTATTAATTTCAAGTCATGTATTAGTGATAGTCTTCAATAAAATCATGGTTTACAAGCAGGTTTCTTATCAAACTCACATACTATATTCAATGAAGAAAATTCCATGGAAATATAAGTAATGTCGTAAAATATCGAAAAATATTTAATTTCATACAAAACTTGAATCAATTTGTGTCAGAGTAACAGATGAGTCTAATTAATTTTTAAATTGTTCATTTTGAATACTTGAATATGGCTTTAAATGAAATAAATTCTAATAAACCTTTTGAAATTAATGCCTATTTTAAATGCTCCTTAAAATATACTAATACTAATGTTGGCTAATTTGCATAATAAATTTTTTTAACTCTAAGTTTGGTGATAGCCTCCACTCACTTAATGAATTATACAAAAATATTCTTTAAATTTAGTAAGTTATAAGCAGACTTCAAGCCAAACTATGCGTTAAAATTGAATGAGCAAAATATGGATGAAAATATTTTTTTTAAAAAATCATCAGTTGATGAAAATCAACTTTTCACTAATAAAGCCTATTTCAGATTCTCATTAAGATATATGAATATTCAATTTGGTTAATTTGCATATTTAATTATTTCAAATCTAAGTTTAGTGATCACTCCTCTTAAAGAACGATATAAACGTTATTCTCCAATCTTACGATTAGTTATCAGCAGACTTCTTGCCAAACTATGCATAAAGATTAAATGAGCAAAATTTGGACGAAAATAAATATAAAAAAATAACAAAAATCAATAAATGAACCAAGTCATATAAACTTAGACCGACATGTGTTAGACAAGTAGGTATATGTATATAACTGAAACTGTTGAGTTGGTTTGAATATTGCTTAAAAAAATAATCTAATCGTCTTTTCAAAAATAACGTCTATTTTTTTATATTCTCATTAAAATTTATAAATATTCATAATTGCTAATTTGCATAATTGACACATGGCCATAATGGTCATTCAATAACATTTAATTGAGTACCAGTACTGATAAGTGTAAGTCAACATTGGTTCGAAATAGTCTTACCTATTCCTTGCTCCTTTTGTCCTATATTTTTAGGAGATTGGGAAGTGGGTAAAATATGAAAAAAAAAATTATTGGTATAACCTTGAATATAAGATTATTGTTTTGCTCTTTTACATAGCAAGAGAATACAAACACTTAAAATATGCTTACATAATCTTGCTTTGCTTGTATTCATTTGTTTCTCCAGATTCATTACATGCATGTCCCAGGACTGCTGGTGCTCATTTTGTTTCGTAGGCATGAATCAGTGGAAATAACTATTATCAACTTCACACGGGAAAACTTAGTAAGTATGTAAAGATTGTATATGTCCAATAATGTTTTGGTGATTAAATAAATCTGTTATACTTGTGGATGTTCTCTGGTTAATTTACTTTCTCCTGTGATTTGTGATTTAGCTTTGATTTTTATCTGTACACTTTATCTTTATTTGCTCTTGTGTATCTTTATTTGCTCTTGTGTTTTATATGTCAGCACCTCTGCACATCTGTATACTTCATATATTACCTAATGTCAGATAAGTTGGTTATCTACTTAGAAACAGACATAAAAGACCAGATGTATTTGATTATTTGACGAATAAAAAAGGACACATCTATTTTTCACATGACACTCATTTTTCTGATGAAGATATGAGGCAGATCTATATCGATTTTGGTTTTGAAGTATATTTAAATAATGGAAGTAGCTGCTCAAGAGGAGTTGCAATTTTCATTGATAAAAATTTGGATTTACAGTATAGTGATAATGATGGCAATCTATTAATACTTAACTGTCTAGTATTTAAAAAAAGTTATCACTGGTAAATATTTATGGTCGTAATCAAGCTTTAATTCTAAGACATATTAAAAATGCTTAAGAATTGGATGAGCCTTGTATCATTGTGGTTGGTTTTAATTTAGTCCTTAACCCAAAAATAGATTAATTTGACTACCTACACATAAATAAACCAAAAGCAAGGGAATCACTGATAGGAAATATTTTTAAAAGATTTGGTATATTTTTCTAGGGACATTCAAAAATTGAATCATTCTGTCTGATAAATGGGCCTTGCTCTTGAGTGGTTTTATATGAAAAGTGGATGCCGTCAGGGTGACCCTATATCGCTTTATATTTTTATTCTATGTGCAGAGGTGTTGGCCATGGTGATAAAATATCACAATATGCTGATGATACTTTTCTTATTCTTGATGGTACAGAAACTTCTCTTCTTTCTGCTCTATTTTTTTTCTAAACAAAATCATTGCATTATTTAAATATATGCTTGGATAAAAAAATTACATTACTTAGTACTTTTTCAACTGATCTCAGTTAAGTAACATATTTGAACTATGATAACAAAATAGAAGAAATTAAACAGCTCTTATCTAAATGGTCAAAAAGAATACTTACACCTTTAGAAAAAATAACTGTACTCAAAACCTTAGCCCTGTCGAAAATCAACCCCCTAAGTCTTTCCTTGCTAAAAACAAAAATTGAAAAAGTGCACTCAAGCAATATTCTTTGATTTCTTATGGGATGGAAAGCCAGGCAAAATAAAGAAAGAAATAACTTACAAAAATTATTCTGAGAGAGGGTTAAGAATTATCAATGTTAAAATATTCATAAATGCTCTTAAAACATCCTGGATGAAAAAAAATGATACTAAGTGATTAGAAATGTTTACAATTAGGTTGCAAAAACAAAGACTTGAAAACATCCATTTCCTTGGTACAGAATATATAGTATCAAATTACATTCAATAAGCAATCCTTTTGGAATGATGTAACTTCAAATCATGACTTTATGAAATCGCTAGTGCCAAACTATTATAAAGATGTAAAACGTGAGCATTTGTTTTATAATAATAATATTCAGCTCGGAGGAAAATCTATGTATGGACAGAAATATATAAAGAAGGGTGAATATACTTTCAATGATTTTTTAAATGAAAATGGCAATATTACAAACTTTCTAGATTATGCAAGCATACTCTCATCTGTAAAAGCTTATTTAAGCAAGTTAATATTCACAATCTTGGAGATAAATTAGTAGAACCATTACTACCCTTTTCAGTTTAATTATTACATAAAATAAAAACAGGGTGTAGAATTTGTTTGTTTATATGATGAAAAACGGTTTACGGCCAAGATCTGTAAGGAAATGGTTAATTGAATTAGGTGGTAAAAGAAGAGATATTTTAAAATTATTTAAGTAACCTTTTAAATGCCATCCAATTGCATTTTTACAATGGTTCCAAAGTAGAATAAATCAAAGAATTAAAGGAACTAACACTCTTCTAAAAAAGATGAATATAAAAAATAACAATTTATGCTCTCTGTGCCATCAAGAAGATGAAACAATCTTTCACCGCTTCTATAAATGTAATTGGGAAGACCTTTTGGCATGAACTAATTACACTTATTAATACTCATTGTCCTATCTTAAATATTCAAATATCAAAGACAGACTTTATTTTTGGAAACAGATATTTCCATAATGTTATCAACTTGATATTTACACTTGTTAAATATGATATATTTAATACTAAAGAAAAAAAGCCAACATCCGAATGTTGGAGAATTTAAATGATATATATTAAATCAATACATAGCTGATCAAAACATTGCTTATAAAAATACCAGAAAACAAATGATTAATATTGGAGACCAGTAATTAGTTTAATTAATGATATTATTTTGATTTCATTGCCAAAGTCGGTAAAATATACATCCTGAACTGGATAATTCTGGTTTGGATTTGTTTAGTTTCATGATTTCATGTTTCTGCTTGTAATGACATTTTGCAAAGTTTGCTAAATATTATACACATACTTAGAACTTGTCTTACGACAAAGTTATCTGAAGTTAAGTACGCCTATCTGAGATCTAAATATTAATGCTATTGGAAACTTTGCTATTTCAAAGGGTGACAACTCATATTTTACAATAATTTGAGTTTACCAGAGTTAACTTATACCCGGTACATTAACAAATTCGCATAAACTGGTGATTTATTTTGTGTGTGTGATTTCCTCACATATGACTAATAAGTTATTTTGATTTGTTTTCACTATATTTTCCTACTTATTTTAGGGTACCGCTGTATTAATAAACATTGAACACCAATGGTAGATTGTATTAATATTCAGTTGAGTCTCCTTGCCTTTCCGAAAACAGCATCTTAAATTTGGGGTTCTTTTTCACACTTCTTAACAGTTCATATAATATACTTTTTATACATTTTATATACTTTTTTTTCTTAAAATTCGTGTCTTCTTTCATTAATTCTTGTTGCACCAGAAAGACGCCTAAAACTCAAAGTTTATATTGAGTCCATATCTGCATCCTGACAAGAAGCCGTTGACGAGAATGACCTCGCATTAGTTAAGTTGAGTTGAGTAACAGATAAATTACGACTGTTCGCTCCGACTACTTGTGTTCAGACAAAAACCCTCTGCACAAGTTTTTAAAGATAGTATCCGATAGTTTGGGCCTTTATATTTCTCTCAAAAAACAACATTAACTATTAATATTTCTCGAAATTAAGTATTTAATATACATCTTACCCCTTATGTTTATTGCAGATTTAATCTTTTTATGTTTCCATTCTTTGGGGACAATGTGTACGCAGCTGTATACTGTGCGTACAGGCGGCTACACGCCTGTTTTAGTTTGACACTCCTCTCACCAGTGTTACGTTCAGTAACAGCTGCCGTCTTGTCAAGCACCAATCGGATGACCTCGGATAATTCACGAATCATCTCTCGGATGTATGTAGGTATTCGGATCACCTCGGCCATTTCCCTAAATGGGACTTCCTTTGACACAGACGTCAAAACAAAGATGGCAGCTCGGATGACAGCTCATTACATTACAGTGCCTATAAAACTTCAATTTGTGGCGGCTTTAAATCTAAATCATCCGATTTTAATTTACCCAGCGCAGCAGACACGCAGCTGTCAAACGATGGCAGTGTTTTGTGCGAACTACATAGGCATATTCTTCTTCCGACTTCCGGCTAACAAAACGATCGTGATTTCAGTAAGTATTATTGCACCAGATACATCCGAGGGATGATTGTCCCGACGACGGACTTACCCGAGGAGTTCCGATTGGCCAAGCACGTGACCATAGTTAACATTTACTTTTGACAATCGGAATTGGTGTCAATATAAAAAAAATGTTTCATACGGCTGTAAAGTAATAAAAATAAACATTCCGTATACTTTATTGTCGTAACAAATACATTGGTACATGTGTACTATTTGTGTGCGTGCGTGTGTGCGTGCGTGCGTGCGTGCGTAAATATATCAAAATATTATAATCTTGTTCAAATCTCGTCCGTCAAGCCCTTTAACGATTTTCCATTTTAGTGGCAGATGTTACTGTGATCTGAAAGGCACGTGAACTCCAACAGGGAGAAATGTTTAGTGTGTGTTCACTTAGCAGCAAAGACATATACTAATTATCAATAGATTTTTAGCTTATAATAGAACTGCATCAGGGTTTTTCCTAGTTTATGGTACTCTTTAAACTCGACTCAATAGAAGGAAGCTCACAGATTCAACTGAGATTATTCATCGGCCCTGACGTAATCAGCGGTTGGTCAAAATCTTTCAAATATGGAGTCTCTCTTGGCAAATCAATGCTGGAACTGTATATTATACTAATGCTATACTAATAACAACACTGACCATATTAGGTAAAAAGAACTCAATGGTCATTTAAAGTGTCTGTCAGATTGCTTGAAATCAGTTGTTCGGGGGAAAAACTTCTGTTACTGATATAAACATGTACAATGTAACTATCTCTTAAAAGTTGTATTTGGAAAACCTCAACGGCAGCCCAAATTCAGTATTTCCAGTTGTTGGCATTTTACTTATTTTGAACTGTTAAATTTGTTGGCTCAACGTTTAGACTTATAAAAAAGTACGAACAAGGTTGGATTGTGACACTTTTATAACATGTTTCGCTGTGTGCACTTGACCCCCAGATGGTTTGGAAGTAGTCAGCGGAGGTAATGATAAGCAACCATACCTGGTAGAGCGTCGGCTCCAGGTACAAGAGGCCCAGCGTTCGATCTCGGGCCGCGACATACCAAAGTCGTTATAAATGGTAGTGGTAAAGCTCCCTTGCTAACGCTCAAGCAAATATAAGGGTAGTTCCACGACTGGTTGGCCCGTTGTCAGGATAATGTGACTGGGTTTGGTATCATGCCAGGTGTTCACGTCATGCTATACACAGTGAAGGCGGCACTATATCTGCTTCAAGTGGACACCGTCGCCAGATACCTGCAATACTGTTGGTGGGACGATAAACCCAATAAACAAACAAGGACAAGCATCATACAATGTAAGAGTATCTTCTTTATTTACAACAATTTATGAATAGACACAGTTCTTTATAAAAATCCTTGGGATGTTCCAGCGTTATGGAGGGTGGAGTCGCTCACTTATGATTGTACTGATGCCTTCTCGTTTTACCATGCGAGTTCGAGACCTGGCTCTGGGCTCTGGTGGTTGTCTTCTAGCTCCTCTGGGCTGTTATTTTACCCAAACAAGTGTCATTTGGGTGCTGATCCATTTTATTTTTTTCGTTATATGAGAAATTGGAATAATGTGAGTATTAAGATAAAAAGGATACTTGCATGTCATAGTTAATCGCTAAGGCGCTCGTAATGCCTTTGGAACTCTTTCATCCACTTAAAAGTGGTATCCGATAGTTTGGGTCAAATATTTTTCACAAATATCAAAATAAGTCATTGTTACCTGAAAGGCTGTTCATGGATTTCCTAGACCTGTGTGAACAGTATATCATAAATCTCAACACGTGGCATGTTACTTCTGAGATCTCGTTGTAAGGTCAGCCGGGTAGTCGCGCTGAAGTCGGTATCTATTTTTAGCAGAGATCATTTTTGTTTATTTATAGATTTAGAAAGAATAAACATTTAGAGTGATTTTTTCACATTATTACGGTATTATAATATAGGTAGTTATCATAACCATCTTTACTTAGGCTAAATTTTGAATTTATGCAGAAATTATTAATAAGTTTCCATGAAACCGTGGGGAAATTGTGTATCATTGTTTTGACATAGATAAACTGTCGAATACCACCTTTAAATCTGCATACTAATGTCACATCGATTGACAGTTCTTGTTTTTAATTCTTTACATCCCCCGAGAAGAAAGTAGTTTTCGTTGAGAAAGACAACAAATCAGGTCGGAAACCCCTTGTTGACTGGTGTCCAAAAATTGTTTCCTATTTAGTTATTTTTAAAGCTTTGCTCTAAAGCCATTTTTTACCATATGTTTTTATTACGCTGTTATTATTTTATTACTATTTTAGATAAACCTCGTGGTTTGTTTGTTGTTGTGTTGTTGTTGTTGTTTTTTGTTGTTGTTGTTGTTGTTGTTGTTGTTTGCTGTTGTTGTCACGTAGAACTAAGATTTATTTTGAGTGATATTTATAATTTTAGAAGCGAATTACAATGACTTCTTTAGTTGGAACAAGTGGCTGTTCATATTCCTATCATTATTAATAAAGCTTACATTTTGTTTTGTTCTAGATGACCTTCACCTACGCAAAACTGTGAACACCTACACAAAACTGTCAGCAAGTTACTATGACTTAAGTTTAAGCAAAAAATTATGGCTGATGTAAATTTCAATTTCGCACACATCGACCCTTGTGTAGTTTTTTTTAATAATACATGTACATTTAGAATTAAACATGGGACAGAACTAAGCAAATTTAACAAAATTGTCGAGGTATTCCGATTTAGTAATGTTTAATTAACAAGATTTATGATCAGTAGCTTGGTAGCATATGCCGTATGATCTAAAGGTAACATGTTTGGCTTTCATACTCGAGGTTACTTGTTTGAACCAACATGCAGCTATTTATATTTTTTTTATTATTATTTTGTTTAGAATATTTTTTTCCAATTTTGTTTACATAAATAAAGATTATCTTATACATAAATAAAGGTTATCTAATGATTGCCAATTTGGGTGAATTATGTAACTGTTCTTAAAAAAAAAAGAACAATAAAGATGATAAAGACCTTTAAATCAAAGAAATAGATCGACCGCAATGGGAAAATGTACAAGATAGATGGAGCGAAAAATCACAGGCAAGGAAGGTAATACATTCAGCATTGTGGTAGATTTATCGCAGTATTCTCCCTTGGAACATATTTCTTTTAATTTTCATGGGAAACTAAAAGTTCATTAGCCTGTATCAAACTTTGGTTAACAAATTAATTTACACAACATGTCAAGGCTGAATTTAACTTTTCTTAAAAACTTAAACGATCGCATGGAATTGATCAGAATACTGAGTTGTATTTGAGTATTCCATATTTAAAATTTCTATCTTTAAATATTCAATCTATAAATACGATAAAAACAAGTTTTAATAAATTTACCATTTAAAAATGGAAAATGTCACATGTTGTGTTGTAACTGTTTGCTAGCGCTAGTAAATGACCTTATATGGCATCGTAAACAAGTTTGATTTGAAGTTTGTTAAAAGTGTTTTGGTATAAGCAGACGAATAAGAAACGTCAATTATTCTTCGATACTGCAGTTCCTGCAACATTTCCTCTGTGTTTTGCTTGTAATTCAAAATCTGTCATTATGATTTGTAGTATGTTCCGAAGGTGATGGATCTATTAATAATGAAAGAAGGGTCTGTTCATAAGATTCACCTTTCTTTGTCCTCAACAGATATGACACATATACATTAAAGTTCAATTAGCACAACTACACATCAACAATTGCAAAAGGTACATGTATTGTTTTTTACAGACGCCTGTATTCCGCATACCGTACTGGCGTCAGAACACAGTTTTATGCCTTCCGTTACCCAAGAACAGGAAACAGAACAAAACAAAAGAGTTCCCTTTTCTGCTGACGACTACAGATTAAAAGTTGAATGAAGAAGATTGATTAAATGGCATTTTTGTACAAAGTATGTGTAAATCAGTCAGTAAATGTCAGTTTTGATGGAAGTTTAATGATAGATTGTTGCAAATCAGCTATTGAACAGGGATGTCTTTGGCCTGTTTACCGCCGAGATTATTGACCTGTCAAGTCACCGGATATACTTTTGAAATTATTGGTCTAGACTACTGATCAACATGCAATTTCCTGCGGCTAGAAAATGTCGCAATATATAGTATTACAAAGTTCAGATAAGATTTTTCTGTTCGGGAAGTAAACAAAAAATGTTCTGTTCACAGATGCTTATATGAAACATAAAGAGAAAAAACTGTGTTCTTAGGCCTACTCCCGCTTTTTTGTATGTAAAGGGACTTTACTCTAACTACAAAAAACTACATTCTTACCTCCCTTGTGGGTAGGTATATGGTATAGAGTTACTGCAGAAAATTTAAGATTGTTCACACTTGAGAAAGAATTACGACTTAAGAATGGGCACAACATTTATTTTATTCATTTAGATAAGAATTAATGAAAACTCTTATGCGATTTCTTTTACCTAAACTACTAAATAATAGGGTAATTGAAAATAAAATTGGGTATATTTCTTACATAAAGTATATGAAAATACCTTCCCATAAGGGGACATTTACAACATCATATAGAAATGTCACTGACTGACTAATGTCATAAATAATAACAGGATAAATAAATATTATATCAAAAAATATTTTTATTTGTAAAAAGCAATACGATCACAGTTTGTCTACTATTGGTTTGAATCCCTGATTATGACCAACATAAACTATATTAAACATAGCAGACTTTAAAATAAAAGAAAATATTATGTGATATTCCATTTCAATGTGTAGTGTTTTCCGCCAAATATTGTTTATGTATACTATTTATATACGTTTTATTTTATTATATATTATTTATGATCATTTAATATTTCGTTTTTTTGCGTGCATATCTTAATAAAAACTGTGTTTTTAAAGGACTAGGGCCAGTATTCGCTAACTTTTCTTATGTAAGAATTGCTCAAGTCATGGACTTCAATCCACAATATATTTTAATATGTGTTCAGCTACATGTGTGTATTCATGCATGAAACATGAACTTAAACATTTCTTTCATTTCGGTAGAGCGTCGGCTCCAGGTACGCTAGGTAAGGTTCGATCCCGGGCCGCGACATACCAAAGTCGTTAAAAATGGTAGTGGTATAGCTCCCTTGCTAACGCTTAGGCAAATATAAGGGTAGTTCCACGACTGGTTGGCCGGTGTCAGAATAATGTGACTGGATGTGGTATCATGTCAGGTGTTCACAGCATGTTATACACAGTGAAGGCAGCACTATATCTGCTTCAAGTGGACACCGTCTCAAGATAACTGAAATACTGTTGGTGGGAAGATAAACCCAACAAACAAACAAACATCTTCTGTGTGATTGATAGCAATTACCAAGAAGGCTAAATAGATGTCAGGCATTAAGGGGTGTTGGTAGGCGTGAACCACTGTTATATTGAATATAAACAGTTTTTAAATAACTGTTTTGGTATTTTCAGCAACTGTGGTCTTCCAAAGTGATCTGAGGTTGTTCAGCCTCACCCTGCAATGTGGTCTCCAAGAATTGGATATATTTGTCCCTTTATTTATCACTGCAAATAAAACATTGCTTGCTGTTTGAGACAGTAAATTGATAAGACACAGTATGTCACAGCACCTTCAGCTTAACAGTTTCCTTGTTGTAAACATTTACAGCTATCCATGTTCCTGTGGTTAACTCGGACAATGAGCAGAAAAGTTTATTAACAGAATTATACCTTGATGACCAATTAATACTCTATCAATAAATTCTCCTTTTACAGAATTCTTCTGTGATTTTTTCACAGGAGCTCGCTTGGCAGTGCCCAAACATACTCTGATAGAAGGTATGACACACCAGTTGTTGTAAAGTGCAATGATGATTATATTCAAACATTGTTATTCTGTGGTGTACCTGTGACTGAGTGCTAGATTCACTGACTTAAACTGTTACTCCTCTGACTGCTTAGACTGTCACAGTGTAGGTTCGAGTCCTGATCAGGGCGAAGGACATAATGGGGGAAGGTTTTCCAGTTGACCTGTGGTTATGCAAGTAGATCTACCCAGACATTTGTCTGAAGTCTTCCTCCAACTAAATAACTACTTACTTCTGAGATACTGGATGTCACTAAAAATTACTGTATCTTGTCAATGCAATATTTATTTAAAAAACAAAACAATAATTTTTGATTCATTCTTTTTTATCATAAACTTGTGTTCTTAATGCCAAAAGGTATGTCTTTCAAATATGTATACACTGGGTACTCTATACATCATGCTCTCACACATTATTTTACTTAAGAACTATATTCACAATAATTGATAGTGAAGACTTGATTATGTAGGGTTTTGTAATGGTCAGTATCTTTTACATATGTCCATACAAGTTCGATACATATCATTTAGCTATGGTCATTTCTGTGTAGATTCTGTTGGATTTTCTCTTTTAAATTTTAATCAGTTAAATCAGCCTATATCATCAGTGTTTTTGTTGTTGTTTTTTTAAATGTATTATCCAAACTTCTTTGGCAATGGTCTGTTTTAAAAAGAATCTGAACATTTTAAACAGTATTGTTGTATTTTTAAAGCCATAATAATGCTGCCAGACTCAATGTTTTACCTCCCCTGTAAAACTTTTAAATGGTATTTTGTTAAGAAAAAGTACTAGAAAACTTATTGGTCCATTATTTTAGGAGCTGTAAATATGCTAGCCAAGAAAAAATGAAGAAAGACTTTCATAAATACATAATAGGTGAAACAATAAAAATGCATGGTTTTTGTATTATTTAAACCCAAGACCTCGAGGATGTCAGTCAAGCGCTCAACCAAGTGCGCCTTCGTGCATGTTTTTATATAGTTTTATTCTACATTCTGACTTGCATAGTGTTGATAAACATTCAACATAACCTAAATGATAATAATAACCAGTCAAGCCCTGGAAGGGATAAATCATTTTCTTTCAGCTAATAGTCTGTGCCATATACTGTACTTGTTGTTATGAATTGTTATTGTAACATGGGAGCTAGTAGGATAACAAAATAAGCATTCCAGCTTTTACTGATGCGGCAGTATTTGATGTTCTGGCATTTGAATTTTTACAATTAAAAACATCAATGAAACTTGGCAACTGTCTTAAACACATTTAAGCAAAGAGTATTTTAGCTGTGGGGAATGTCTCAGAAGTTTGTATAATGACATCCTGCTTAAAACATTATATGTGTTATATTGTAATTTTTAGCACAGTAGAAAAGTAAATTGTGTAATCTTAAAAATAGAGTAAATGTGGTTTTGTTTTTTTGATTGAAATACATATCATTTAATAGCCATGGTAATGCTATACTCTCTGGCTGTATTTATGAACATTTCATTTAACATTATTAAAGGACTCAAAAGTAAAGAACATTCAAAGTTCAGGAAAAAAAATGCATATTAATCTTCTTTTTTGATGCCATTTTAGGGGTGTTCGGAATGAATGCAAAACAAAATTATTTTAAATCGGGCGTCATCAAAGTTACATCGTTGTGACATCGGTCCAATGTACAGAAATGTGTGCTGCACTAAGGTTTGAAACTCATTGTGGAAAGACACCGATAAATATGAATGATATGATTAAACAAGAAAGAAATGTTATCATTTTCAAGCACATCTGTTTTTACAACCATAATTAAGGTGACTGGCAGGCACATTTTTTTACCTTCTCCAATAAAATTTTAAATGCTTAGTGTTTTAAAAGAACTAATGGAAAAAAATATTTGGCAGACACAAAAAATGCAATAGAGCAACAAAACATGCTTGTTTTTGTATGATTCAAAGCAAGGCTGTGGTACCTCTCGTTGTGAAGCAGAACCTTTCGGGAAAGATGTTCACGGAACAGCCAGTGGACCTAGAGTAGCGTAGCCAGTGGACCTAGAGTAGCATAGGCAGGGGCACTGGTAAAACACTCTCATCGTGCACTTCATTGTTAACCTCAAAATACCCTTCCTCTATCAACTGCAATTCATTAAGGTTTTAAAAATTTTAAGATTTTTGCCACTTTTTATAATACAACAAAATATCTACACCATTTTAAAAAGTCATTTTGTCTTTGTTCTGGACCCCAACAGATATGTTTACCGTAAGAAATGACCATGATTCATTAGCCAAACATGCTACCAAAATGTATATAAATAAAGACTCTTTTTTTTCTGATTAAAATAGACTAACTTCCATTGATATCATTCACAATATTTCACATCATATTAAACTGTGCATAAGTATGTTAAGTATTGATATTTATGAATCACTGCATGATATAATCTAATATGGTTACATAGCATTTTTTTTATAAACTCCATTGCAGATCTAGACATTAACAATCGGCTTCTAGCAGAACACTTCAAGCAAACCATATCATGGCTTTTGTGATGCTATCTTTCTCTCACAGAACATTGGATACCACCTTAAAAAGGAATTCCAACAGAGTTGTTATCACAAAAAGATATAAATTATGTGCAAGTTTACAGCTCACAGACTTTTAAGAAAAGAAACTTGTGTTGCATTAGATATTGTATTATTTGTGCCATAAGACTTGATTCCTTTTTAAATGGTTAGCTCAACTGTACATTTGTTCCAAGGCAATAGAACTATGCTGCAAATGAAAAAAATATATTTATGATGTTTTGTCTATGGTTTAAGATCAAGTGGCACATTAATAGTCAATATGATTTCTAGCTGTAACTATTGGAGGATGACCCCAGACAAATCTAGGTAGCACCTCAGGCACACTGCAGGTCAGCTGGACTACCCCAGTACAAGAAGTTACTGCCTCAAACTAGGACTCATACCTATGCAGTCAGGAGCTTGGGAATAGTTGCATGTAAGTGACTCAAACCACTTGTTTGACCCAGGTAGACCTTTTCATATGTCATATGTCAATGTCATATCACTCAGAGCAAACATATATTGGATCTTTAAATAAAGTATTGGATTAATATGATACTGCATTCTGCAATCCTCATAATTAAAGTATTTTATGTATTACTTCGAACATTCTATGGTAATTTCACTGATGATGGTTTGATTGTATGTTTTAATTCTTAATGTTTGTGTAAATTATAATTGTACTATTGACAAGCACAAACTTTTTCCAGACTTTTAAGAACAGAATATGTCTTTCAAAAGAATGACAGAATAGTTTGTAACTGTAAATGGACAATTTGTTTGTCCTTAAAATTTGTACAAGCAAATTTTCTTAATAACTCACAACGCGTTGAAAATAAAAATTAAAAGACAAAGTCCAAAAACATTTACCTTAATAGAAGCTTGAATATATATCATAGAATATAGACTCTCTTTTTGTAGCATTCCACCCAAGTGGTGGTTATTTATGTTTACAGAAATATTGCACAACAGTGAGTGAACAATTGTCTTGGTAAACCACTGTCATACTGAACAAAGGCTCTTCACATAAAAAGTGTTTGCCCCAAGTGGGCTACCAACCCATGGAAGATGCTTAAATATCATTTTGTAAGTAAATATGAGATTATGAGGTTATTTTTTAGCAGATATGTTTCAGAAATATAATACATGTTTCTGTGGATAAACTTGTCAGTGAGCACATGATTTCAATATATTGTTTCATTTTTTAAGGTAAAAAAGTTTTCAGCCTTCAGCTGCCAAATAAAGACTTATTCTTACGTACCAAATTAAGATTTTCCTAACTTAAGGTTTGCTCAGAAGCAGTTATTCATTTTAAAATGCCATTGTCAAATTTTTCAACCAACCTAAATAATTTGTTTAATTAATTTCATTATGATCTCCTGTTTACATATAAATATGTTGTCCTTATTCTTTATTCATCAGATTTGGAAAATCAAAAGTGCTAGGCTTTTTAAGCTTTTTTTAGTTGATAAAAACTCCATAGATGTAGTACAAAATCATAAAATTAGACCAGCTCTTGGTTATATACACAACATGTGAGTACATTAATCCAAAGTAGTGAACTGATTAGCCAGGTAATTACACAATGTTTGAATTTAACATGTTTAATTGCAAAACACACATCTCTTTTGTCATTTCTTTTGAAATTCCTGAAAAATATCGACATTTCAAACATTATTGCTGCATGGCTTTTAAAAGTAAAAATCTTATAACTGAAAATCAAGCAGCATTCCTCATTACAATAGAGCTTTCTGGTCTATAAGTTTCAGTGGGATATAATTTTCCTAACACAATAGTATGGTAATCTGTGTGTTAGCACTAATTAATAAGAGGTTATTGTTTAAAAGTTTACATGATTTAAATATTGTTAATTAATATATTAAAATGTATATTTTAAAATAAGTGCTTTGCCCTTTAAAAATGCCCTTTATTAATATATCCACACAACAAAGTTTGCAGGAAATATATTTAAATCAAGTTGTCTGTCTTTGTTCAAACAACTTTACAATCATCTTAAATAGTAAGGTGCACTTGCTATTTTTGTTATGATCAGGTGAAATATGCAGGAGAGGCTTTTTCTTATATTTCATACAATGTAATGTGAACTCTACAAACAGGGGTAGTGGGTGTATTCCCTTGCCCATGGCTTACAGTTCTAGTTTATTTATAACTTTAAAAAATTTCCTTTTAGACCAACTTAAGAGCTGGAGTTATTTTTTTCTGCTTGTCTTTACTTTAAAGATGTTATATTTATGATATATATTATTATTTTATTATATATATTTATGATGTGTGCTTTACATTTTTTATGATAAACAGGAAAGACACAAAGGAGCACAGTAAGCCAAAGGCCTGTGTGTGGCTTCTGTGACCATAGCTAAAGCAATCTTGTAAAGACTTCAGCAAATAAGATCATCCATAACAACCTATATTAGCAGTGGGGACGGTGGGATTCATGGATAAATACTGATACTCTGTCATACATGTGGGTTAGTTCTTTCTTTTTCAAATTCATTACATTGTGCTAGGTAATACACATGAAATGAGGCTTGGGTTTATATTATTCAATGCAAAATTAGTTTATGTTTTAAAGTCAATCTCATGTACTACTGTTACTTCCTAGCAAGAACCTCAGACAAAATTACAGAAAATGGTGATTCTTGTTTGTTAGCTTGCTGAAATCAGTCTTCTGTCAAAACCGGCCATTAGAAATGAAGTATACTGGACATAAATATTGTGCATCTTTCACTAAGATAGCATGTCATTTCACATTATTTGAAAGTTTATATGTGTCTCATAAGCAACCAAACAATTCTGTGGAACAAGCCTTATAAATATGGATATAAAAAATGGACATAAAACAGTACATAAAAAGAAACATATAACTGCGTGAATATTAAAAATGTTTTTTGTTGTTTTTTTCAGTGACAAACATGTCGTTAAGAACCAGCCTTGGTGCCTGACAGAGTGGCCAAGAAATTTCTGTGATTCTTCATCTGTCTTTTCTGTGATTATTTCTGGGTGATAGAAATAATAAAGAATACACCCACCATACAAGTTTTTTTAAAGTTGAAGAATGCCCTTATTTGCAATTTACATGTGTTACTTTACAGTTTGTATGTAAACTTCTGGGTTTTTAAATAGTGCATATCAATATTCTGATGGAGTCCTTACATTGTATGCTTCTGTTAAGCTGCCTCACAAAAATAAACGCTTCAATGGGGTCCCTTGGTAAAATGGAAATTGTCTCCCTTGATAGATAGTATCCGAGGTACTCCAAAAAGTAGGTAGGTCCTTTTAGTTGAAATTCTTGGACTCTATCGCCTGTTCTTTTGTAGACATTGCAATAACAAACAGTGGATTTTTTTACTTTTGTTTAATTATAAGCTTAAAATTCATTTTCATACTTATAGAGATATGTTATTTAAAAAAGGAAATGGTAGTGTTTGTTGATGATGGTTAACCTGGGTATCATAAGAAAGGCAAACAAATCATCATGCAGTCCAAACAGCACTACCGTAAAAACCGAGTAAAACAAATGAAAGGACCTACTTGCATTGAGGGATTATTCAGGGGAGACTATTCACTAATGTCTCTCATTGGAACTCCAGGCTGTCAACTGATTCCTATATTCCTATAAAACTCCTATATTTTGGTTGAGAATCCTATATTCTGAAAAGCCTCCTATTTTTCCTATATTCTTCTATATTTTAAACAACATTCCTATATTATTAAGTAAATTTGTTGCCGATAAATAAAATGTTTATATTGCTTTGATACTGCTTTTGGCCTTTTGTTTCTAACAGGTAAGAAATTGTCTATGCCTGCAAAAGCACCACAATCCTTCAGACAGGGCTGTTGTGCTCCTCTTCTTTATCTTCATGGTCATCCTTAAAATGCAGTGCATCAATAGGATACATGTTTTTAAGGTAAATGAAGGAATTATTTGGATTTTGTTTTGTGTTATTGAACTAAATCATCATACTTGTTTTCAACGTTTTTGGATAATAATAATGTAAGAAATAATAGGAGTATTAATTTTGACTAAACGTATAAGGTTTGGTAGTCTAAAATGCAATGAACATTACATGGTACATATAAGACATCCATTTCAGTATTACTAGTCATGTTAAGCTATGTCTGTTATGCAACATCCATTGTTATTATGTTGTATTGTGTACTTTATTATTTTTATAAAATTTCAGGTGACCATGCAGATGACGATGATGAGCTTTGCAGTAGACGTCTGTCTGGATTCTGTTGCCGTTGTTCAGAGTTAAAGGTTTCGTTCAACTGTAAGGTAGACACTTAAAACATTGATTATAACAGAAACAGTAAGTTGAAGGCAAGTGTTGTTAATGTAATAATCACTATATAATATAATTTAAAGTTGGAAACTCCTATATTTTGCCTTGAAACAATCCGAAAACTCCTATATTTCTGGGGAAAAAAATCCTATATTTTCCTATAATTTGGAGAAAATCTGGTTGACAGCCTGGAACTCAAACTCTAGGAACTTGAGATCACTTAGCCACGTTCCCTTAGCTAAATACATGCCGCTCAATCTGGGTTATAAGAAGCAAAGACTTTGTTAAACCCAACCTGTTGGAAGACTGGTGTAAATAGTGATTGGGCATATAGTTTCATTTCAGTTAATCCATGGATGTTTAGTTTTTGATAAATTACTTTTGAAAGAAATAGGAATAAAATGGGCATTTTAATTTCTAATTCAAAAGGATGGAATGGAATATAATTTTAGACATGTTCTTGGATTAGTTTACAACTTTATTTATAAAATCCTTATTGCTCAACAAATATCTGTAGATATTCGGAAATTTATTTATGTATGATCGAGTAACAACTATTATTTACTTGATTAGTCATTACATGACAACTTGAAGGATGTGTCTTTTTATTCATTAGGGCTTAACAAAATACTGTTTTTTGTCCAAACAAATAAACAGTAAAAGACGGATCAACAATGTTACAGGTCACTTTCAAGTCTCTAGAAACTTCTGAAAATAGGCGAAGTTTTATTTTTATGATTTTTTTCTAATCAAATCAATGACACTGAATTAATTCAAGATTTTCTGTAATTTGCAATGTTATTATTGGAAACACATAGTGATGTTTTTGCTGATTATGCTAGTTGCCTTGAGTTTCATTTTTTGCATTGTATAACATTGTTCCCAAACAAATCTTGGTAAAGGCTTGCAAAGAATAAACTGCTTACTTGTAGATAAGTGTTTTCAATTCTCAGTCCATGTTTCATTACAATCCAATTTGTTGTGTGTATGTTTTCTACATGTCTGATATATTTGAGTTATTTGAAATGCATGAATGGAATGCAATAATAATAAAAAAGATAAACCTTATTTCGTTTTTCACATTATTATAAATACCATTTTGACTTTCTTTTGTTGAATGTTATATAATCATGATTAAAGGAATGTTATCAAATTATAATGTGCTTATTTAAAGTTGGACCTTCACAAATATTAAATATATATTCATTCACGACTGAGAGTAACATTGAACATAAGCTCATTTTTTACCGAAGTCAATATAAAACCATGCAATAAATAACAGATTTCTGTTTGATTCAGTTAGGAACGCAAAGGGGAATCTACAAACAGACAATAAAGTGAACTACTGTTATAAGTTCATACGTTGAGAAGGTAAAATTCATAGAACATTTCCTGTAATGATAATGCACAATCTACCAGTTATTAAAATACGTAAGCTAAAGTAAATTTAATATAAGTAAAACAATATCCATTGTACATATTTACAATTATAATTAGATCCTAACAAGTTTTTGTCACATTTACATTTAACCTGTTTGCCTTTGTCTAGAGGAAGATTAAATTTTAAAAATCTGGAAATTTTGATAGGACCTTTTTTGGCACAAAAATGCCGTATAGGCACACTGCATTTTGAGGTTCAATCAATATATACATATACAGTTGTTATGTCTACCATATAAGCATGGCACAGAAATATAAATTAAAAGTAATTTTACATGTGTACATTAAATATAAAATGTCTTCTTTGATTTCTATTCTATTTATAACACTGGTTTATTGTTATCTCTTACATATTTTAGTACCGTATTAAATTTATATATCTATGATAGAAGTAACGATCTGCTGATTTTATTGTCATTGTCCTTATTTTTAATGCCGCTTTAATGCCTTGCATAATACATTAAAGCTAACCTTATGAAATTTATGAAGTAAAATACTGTATTAAAGTAAATATTTGTTATTCCAAAGACTGAAGTGTGACGTTTTAAGATTGCGGAAAATCAATCGCATTAACATAACATGTTATACTGAAGCATGATAACCAGGTAATGGACTTTGTACCAATGTATTTCTGTCCTTTTTTGCTGCCATGATATGCATCTGCAGATTTAAAAAATGCGCTTTATCGACGGAACAGTTTGCATGCATTTGCTCCAATGCGAACTGATAATATATAAACGTATACATTTAGTCGCTGAAGTTGTTCATCCACCAGATCGTCGTTGCGCCGGTGGGTCAGCCAGACATGTGAAAAGAGTCTTTCTAATGAGAATTTCAAACCATTTGGTCGACATAGATAAAACTTTCTATTTTAATAACCTGAAATTTGAACATTTTGTGTTAAATGGTTACACGCAATTTTGTTTATTAGTATATTTAACCGAAGATTATCAAACTAATAATTCTGTTATATCCGTTTATATATCTCCATTTTGTACCGACTCTTGTTTATATGAAACTAAGTTTTTATTTACATTGTATATACATGCCTTGCAAATATACCAATTCATGTACAAAAACACCCGAGCATACATGTACGTACGGGTGAACCCTCTTTCTCTCTCTCTCTCTCTCTCTCTCTCTCTCTCTCTCTCTCTCTCTCTCTCTCTCTCTCCCTCCCTCTCTTGTTGTTTTCACTTTGTTTAGCATGCCATGAACACCCTGCATTATGTCATACCCAGTCTAAAATATGTCTATAAGAGCAAACAGTATATGAAAGTCCATACGCAGACATTCAATAACAATAATTAAATAACATGCATAAAACCCCATATACTTGGATATATACAGAATGCTAACAGAGCTCGTGCATAAAGAGTGCGGAATCAAGCACGATTGTTAAGTAGGTGGTAATTATATAGTTTATATATGGCGTCACTTGAGCCTAACCATGTGGAGGTGAGAGAAAATACTGAACGACATGATTAGACAAGTTGTCTACATTTCTTAAACTTATTACAAGGAACAATGAGGGCTTTCAGAAAGTATATTTTGGAAATTCTTTGGTGAAAATGGTGTTAGCAGAGGAGGGCCTCTAGTCTAGGATGAAGTATTGGGAACCGCTTTGCAATCGACTGTGGAGAAGGTGAACATTTGTAATATTTTAAAAGTGTCGTATCACATATACATCTTTAAATACATGATGTTTGCAAATAGGCATGTTTCATATGTTTTGTGTCATCTGTATTAGAAAGAGTTCTGCCAATAATATGTTTAGAGGTTTTATAATGATACAAATATACAATAAATGCCATTGTTCTCATACATAATGCAATCTCCAACATAAGCGGACCATCAACTCTAGATATACATGATATATTTTCTTGAATTATCTTGTGCTGAAGACATCAGTTTCGCACTACGTATCTATTTTAGAGACTTCTGACAACATGCAGACTTTGCAGCGTCATCATAAAGTAGATCTGAAACTGTTTTAAAATGATAGAACATTTTTGGATGTAAATTTTCTTACATACAGTCGTTTGTTCTTTTAGTTGAATAAAAAATCCAGAAAATAACATTGAAATACTTTAAAAAAAATCTACTTCACCAAGGTGAATGTTTCTTTAGTGTGACGCTTTCAAAATGATTAAGTTCTTCTGGCCTGTGATGTATGATTGTATTGGCAATAATCAACATAAAATATGTCACTATTAAACAACTTTGTAATACTTAAATATCATTTCCATAAATATATAATACTTGTAATTGCTTGTAAATAAGTGCACTCTGTCACAGCCTTCGTTAATTAGATATGTTTTAGATAAGATTAGATTAGCTTTTCACGAATTGTTTTAATATGTGTTAAAGGCTGTCCTTCATACGGAAGAAAAAAAAGTCTGGCGTCAGAAGGAATAAACGTGTCAGAGGTGAAAGTTGGTAGGGCACTTCAAAAAGCACACAAACACTATAATGTAAAAAGGCAACAAGTATTCATTTTATTTATTGCTTATCAAAATATATACAAGACGGTAGAATAGACATTGAAGTTATTTTCACTGACCAGCGTCGGTACATGGAATAATTGAGTACTGCTGAAGAACCTTTATTTGGCCAAGTCGTATTAATCAAGATGTGGCCAGGCAACAATTTGAACAATACTTTTACTGTGAAGTCTCTTACCTAACACATTTAATAAACAGGTTAAAAACATGGACTATCCGCCTTTGCAAGAAGCTATGCTGAAGCTTATTGATCTCACTAGGTATGTTGCATAGGCACGTTTCTCTATTCATACCAGCACATTTAAAATCATTAATTAAAAATGATGTTCGCATAATCACATATTGCTTTGGGCTTAACTATTTAAATAATTTGTGTTTGATAAAAATGATACGTGGATAATTTCACCTTGAATTATCATTACACTCGTTACCTACACATTCCGAAATAACCATAATCTATTATATATTTTGCAGTACACCAAGAAACTAACTAAAAGGGTATGTGTTGGATAGTGATGTGGTATTAAAAAATAATGGCAACACGTGATTCAAAGTATTTTCGCCTTTGTAAAAACGCCTTGGTCTGTTTTATACAAGTGCGTGGCACAAAATTCACACTTCATATATATTACTATGGCGTTAATATATAGTTTCTAAGACACATACATGTTACTGCATGCACAGTTTGGTGATGATACTAGGAAAAGCTTAAAATGGCTACAAAATGTTAGAAAGTGTCACAATGATTTTGATTCTCCCAACCTAGTCAAAACAATATTTTTAAGGGCATGTGCGCATAAAATCTAGTGATCAGAGGAAATGCTTTAGTCTATAAGACAGTATGATTCAACAAAAAAATGATGTTTTACACACACACACACACAAACACAAAGAAAGAAAAAATGCAAATCTGACAAACTGCAACCCAGTTTATTTTAGTAGTGTATGAGTAAAAAGTTATTACAACACTATGACACAAGTTTTGTTTTTGTTGTTATGAGTGTTTTTTTTTTTATATTGCACCTTTTAAGGCCTTGTAAATTAGTTTTATTATGTTATTAGATACTTTATTATACCCCTCACAACGAAGTTTGGGAGGGGTATACTGGAAACTGGTTGTCCATCTGTCCATCCATGGACACACTTTTGTCCAGGCTTCTTCTCCTACCGTTCTGGTCAATGTTGAGCAAACTCACAATTAGCTATAGTTTTATGGGAACCTGTGCACCAGCTGTTTTCGTTATGGTCAGATGAAAATTTCAGGAATCATTACATCTTTTAACAATATATAAGACGTTGATGTAAGAGATCTGTAGACAAGGGGTGGGTGGGTGTATTCGTTAGCCATCAAATTAGTTTTAGCATTTGAATAGATTTTACCAACATTTTGTATTTTCAGAAGGCCTTCAGATAATTGCATAACGAATTTCAGATCAATTTTGATACTAACTTTCTGAATATGACAATCCTGAACTTGCAAAGCACATATGTGGCTAATGAGTGTTTTTATCCTCATTATCTTATTATTTTATTGCTTCTTATGTACAAGCTGTCAACCTGTCAATATTGTACAAATCTCGTGCATAAATATCAGCTTATTGAAAACTACACTAACTTCTATAAACTGTAGGTAAGATTATCATGGTTATTTAATGGCTTTTATTAGCGGGGTACTTAAAAGAATCTTCTTGACTAGCTGACATTGAAAATGTTTTTCATATGTGTGGCAAATAAAGTGACCCATGGATTGGATGACAGTGGCAATTCTCTATGACAATAAAACTAAGACACAAAGTCATTTGGCTCACAAATGTTTTATTTATTTACAAAGATAAGTGATAAAACTGTATATAAAAATATTTTATTTTACAAATGAATGCCATTAGAAAAATGTCTGTCAGAAAAATGTCTGACATCATTTCAAGATAGGCATTATTACTACAAAACACCTACATGAAGAATGCTAGCATAAGTTTGAGTTGTCTTTATAAACAAAAATGGATAAACTGTCAACCTAAGAACCTAAACCTTCTCAGACACTTCAAATATTCTCCAGTACTGTTGAACTGTGAATTTTGTGTCCTGCTACTAAGCATCTCTGTAAGCAAACAGCAAGCTTTAAACTCCAACACAATAGCAATAAACAAAAATGTGGCTTTGCTTTCAACAAATCAAATATCTGGAGAAGGAACGTGTTTTCTCATGAATCCATTAATTTATTTTGTTTAATTTCTGCATTTCACATTTACAATAAATTCTGTATTTAAATACATACCATTTCAGTTACTCAACCATGATTTTTGAAATATATGCTATAAAACATACAGAAGGGACCACAAACACACAATAAATGATGAATTTCTAAACTGGTACATAACCAATTTAATTGATTTTTTCTTTCTTATGGTTGCCCATTTAAACCTATCCCATGATAAAATCTATTTCTAAGGGGATTGAGCAAAATCAAACATATCTACCATTTGGGTATAGTTAAGAATTAACGAAATCAAGAAACTATGAGAAGTGAGTATATGTGCTAAAATGGTTCGAAATTATGGGTATTTAATAAAATTTACAATTTATTTTTTATGTTAGTACCAGAGATGGTAAATCTTATGTTAGAATCATGAACTTAAAATACTATTGAGAAAGATATGTTAAAAAAATATAATGACATTAACTACATACTGGTGTAAGGTAAATATGATAACTTTTCAGTCTATTAAAACAGAAGAAACCAGCTAACATAAGCTTCATGAAGATTTAGATAGTGCTTAATAATAAACACAAAAATATACATGACAAAATTATACAGGAAAACTTATCAGAAAACAGATAATCAATATTAGGGATCAGTTAATTGAATAGAGAAAGATAATTGAATAAAGTTATTTGAATAATATGTTTTAGATTTTAACATAACTATATAAACAAATACTGGAAAGAATAAAACAATAATAATACTCTTAATATACTCCTCATATGTCTGCATGCATTGTTTAATTGGATAATTAACAAAAATATAAAAATGAACAACAATATTATTTAAAAACAATTAATTAATGCTTGCTTAAAAAGCATTCACTTTATATTAAAATCATCAATGTTTATTTTAGGAAACCACACATGAAACAAACTTAACTGAAAATGTAATAAAATATTAAAACTCTTTTCTTACTGTCAAAAATGTGTTGCTTAGAAACAATGTTAGGAAGATTATAAAAATAATCATTTGGTGTTGTAATAATTACATAATTATGACACATAAATAAAGACCCTTTTCTCCAGCAATCTGTCATCCGCGCATTTACAACAGATGTTTATAAGTCTTTCATACAAACTAATTTGAAACAGAACACTGCCTATCTACCATGAAGCCATCAATACTGCTTTTTATGTAACAATTTTAATTGCCAATAGTATAATTACTTTACTACATAACTTGTTTAGACTATCAAAGTTGAAAAGTTGGCTTTTAAAATATAGTCAGTGGCCATTTTTAGTCAATGTCTGGTACCAACAATTTGGCGTGGTCCAACACACCAATACTTAAACGAGCACGCTTTTTAGTTAAAACCAATGATTTGAACAACATGGACTAATGCATAATGAACTATCTTAAGAAACTAAACAGAAGGTAAATAATGGATATTCCTGTCGTCAAAATGTCACATTCCCAGATCTTTTTTAGCATTCATCACTTTGCCTTGTCGGGTTGATATCAGTGGTATATATTATGTAAGTAATTCATACATCGATTTTCTTCATCCAGTAGAAATAATGTGGCTGTATACTTTGATGAACGGGGTGATTGTTTCCAAGGCAAAACATTTACTTTCTTACTCGTGTAAACATGTATCACTACTTGTATGCCTATAACTACTTGCCTAATTAATTAGTAATTAACTATAGATTTGACAATGCTATGACTAAATATGTTTGAGCAGATGCCTTACGTTCCACTCAATCTCCATTGCTTAAAAAACATTTTGTACAGAAATACAAAACTTTTAGGTATGTGTAGTGTTCTAAAGCAAGTACTGTAGTTTTCGAAGTCATCCATTTTCTATAAGCAGAAATGGGAACCTGTCACCATGACCTCATTTTCGATTTGCTGTGTCACGTGATACCTTAAGAATCACTGATTGAGAAACTGGTCTATTGTGGAAGTGGCATTACTTAGACTCAAGTATGTGTTTGTGCAAACATAATGCCCAAGTACCCCAAAGCAGTAATAAGATATGGTTACATATATTTGGTAGAGGCAAACTGTCAGATACCATCTTTAAAGCTAACACTTATTCATTATAAATGAAGTGGTGCAGTGCCTGTATGCCTTCACTTATCCCCGTATTGTCCAATATCTGCCCATCTGTGCTTCTGCATTTCGGGCACATCGAAGTTGTGTTGTAGCAGGTGTCCTGGCAGTCCTGGCAGTGAATAACGGTTTTACAGCAGGCTGAAAATTGTGGTTGGTTCATAGGACCTATACAAAAAAGAGAATGAAACAATTAATGTCTTTAACATCTTGAAACTT
Organism: Sinonovacula constricta; assembly: GCA_007844125.1. Classification (NCBI taxonomy): domain Eukaryota; kingdom Metazoa; phylum Mollusca; class Bivalvia; order Cardiida; family Solecurtidae; genus Sinonovacula; species Sinonovacula constricta. The sequence goes on from CM017571.1 coordinate 1,953,331, forward strand.
TAATGAGACGTTTTTCTTAAAGGTGTTTTCCTTTTGCTTTCAAAAATATAAATTAATAATGCAGTGACCAATCAATATAAAAATGTAACTTATTTTTTTGGCTAGTTTTTGTATATTTTATTGCCAAAATTAAAGGAAATACAACAGTTACAGTGACATGTAATAATATTGCAGAAGGCCAATATTATGTTTTTCTCTACATACGATTCGGCATCCCTCTTAGCAGGTATAGATATAAATAAAGGCCAACACCAGCTGTCCAGGATTTTCCCTGATTTTGTTTATTTTTTTATTAGAATTAAGCAAAGAAATAATTGATTTAGTTTGGCTAATGTAGGCTCTAAAAGCAACATCAAATGTTAAAGTGTGGTTGAAACCTTGAGAAAGACTTCTAAGGTATATAGCACCTTTTCTACCTTGCAAACTCAGGGACCTATACATTGGGCAGTTGCCTCTGTCCTGGTATCAAACTACCTTGGATATGTATATAGTCTGTCTTTTGTACTGGCAGGTGTGTCCTCTGTGTTTTTAATAGCTTCTTTTAATTGTGTGATGCTATTATGTAGTAAGGCAAATATTTACTACATGGTTTAATTATGATGCAGAGCAAATAGAAGAATGACACTTATTTCATTATTTGTTGATGTAACCTTTTAATTTATACATGAAATTGTATACAAAATTTAAGTAAATTACTATCTGTAAGCATTGTTTGTATTATTAAGTTTTAGACAAATTTTAATTTCTTCAAACACTTTTATTCACTTTTATCACTCAGAGTTTTTAGTAAATGCCACACAATGTGGTATATTTTACATGCCGTGCAGGAGAATGCATCCTGAACTGCCTACCTTTGATCCATAGCAGTGCCTGCATCTGCTATTCCACAGAGTGAGCTGCTTCTACAATGCTACCAAGGGTATCACAGCACTTTTCCAAGTAGTGGACCACGTCCCTACATCCAGAAGATTGGTCTCAGTGCCTGATCAATAACAACATGAAACTTATAAAGAAAGCTATATAAATAAATATATTTTAAGAGTGGACAGTCATAAGTTTTCATACTACATTTACTGAACATGAACATTGTAGTCATTAGTGCAATATGTCTTAAGTAAGATCTGGACTGTAAGGTCATTATAAAATATAAATTATTTATTAAATTATACAAACAGGTGCAGGGCTTCCGTGGCGGTTAGAGACGCTGACTTGTAACTTATAACAAAAAACAGGTGTATATAACTTGGCTCTGTTTTCTTCAGTCTTTATCAGACCCTCTAGTAATACTGAATGAAAATAATAGAAAGTATGACTACATTAAACATGAACAGTCATTAAACTTTCTCAGTTTAATGTTATTTAAAATGTTCTACCATATGAACTGATTGTGGAGAAGATATATTGCACCTGAATAAATGTCTTCTTGGGCTTTAACTCGTGTACAAATTTTAAGACTAGACTGTAAGTTGAAAGAACTGATGCACACACACCTCAAATATTAGATAGTTTGGGGCACAACAAATAGATCTTGTGATACACCAGCATCATTTTCACAGTAAAATCGGGTGCTCTGTGGCTGAGCAGTTAAAGTTACTGACTAGTAACTAATCAGTCCCTTTCTGTGTAGGTTTGAGTTTGGATGGGGCGAAAATTTTCATGCGGAAAGATCTTTCAGCTGATCTGCTGTCCTGACCTACGTTCTGCCTAGATGTTTCTCTAGAGTCGTCCTTCACCAATAATAAGCTTGTCATCACCAATATGACCATAATTGTGTCAGTGTGATGTAACAGAAAACTGACAAAAATGGAAAATTGGAAAGCTAAATAAAATAAATATGGCAAATATAATTACAGAATAAAGTAAAAAAGTTGTGTCAGGGTATTTTTATTTCTTGACAACTTTATGTTTATATTGTAATCCAAGTATCCCCACTATTTCTAATATAAATGGGTATAAATAATCTTAAATTTTTTATGTGTATTTTACACATAATAAAAGCCATGCATAGATTTAAAATGCAAATTACATGTTGTAAGACCGTGAAAAACAGTGAAATCAATCAGACATGGAAAGGCATCTTTTCAGATTTTTTTAAGAAATGTAAGGAAACTCCAAATATTATATCATATCCTCATTAAAAAAAGTACTCTGCTACTGCGTATCAGTTGGAAAGTGATAGCAATAGGCAAGAAACCAAACATGTTTCTTGATGGGAATGATTTAAACTCTCTGTAATATGTAATACATTGTTAACATACCCAACCAGTTTAAAAGTCTTATTTTCCCATCTTCTGCTTAGTATGCTTAATATAAAAAACTTATTATACAGGATTTTGTTGATCTTGCCAAATTTAACTATCTTGCTCTTGCTCTTAACCTACACTTTCTCTGCTGTTTTAATTTTTACAGTGACTTTTTACAAAGTGTTAGGCAGGGTATTGTTGTTGTTTTTATATTGTCTTATTTTCACACCATTGTATCAATGAAAAATATAGCAATAAAAGATATAATTATTTAATTTTTTAGTACCAGATATTCTATAATGAATGCCCTGTGGGAGGTAACATTTCTGTATAAGTGGAGTTGAAAAAAAGGTTAATAAATGGACGTTAAATGCTGGAGAAACCTTTCAACAGTTTTACCTGATTATTCTTTTGTTGTTTTTTTATGCATATAATACAATAAAATAGCCATCGACAGTGTTCAACATTCCATTTTCCATAGTAGGTCCTCCGCCCCGACAAAGAATCAAATCCACGCTGACAGATGCTTTGTAGTCAGAGGAGTTACAAATAGGAGAAACCACCGCTTGACCAGAAAGGCCCAAATATTATATTTTGACTATTTTCTTGTTTTAAATTTGCAAAGATATGTTAAATGTTGATATTTATGAATCAATGCATGATGTCATCTTTGATGTTTACCCATGTGGATACTGAATTGATATATATGCACTAACAGGCCAAAAGCAAATCTGATGTGACCTTCCTGAGAAATTTGTGAAACCCTCTGGATATAGCAAGGTAGCTAGCAGAAGACTACAGGTTGCACACTGTGTATGCTTGAGTGGTGTGTCTGTTCCATGGCATTAATAAGGACTCTTAATTCCTTCCTGCATCCTTTATCTTGCTATATGTATTTAGACAAAAAACATTATTCTGGTCAGGTATAGTTTGTCAGTATAGTATAAAAATGAGTGAAGGCAGTATGCCAGATTTACTATATTAACAACTGTTGTTACATGGACTCCCAGTCCACATTATATGTTCTGGCTGTGCCAGTAAATGATAATAACAGACAATTGTCAATAAGGCACCGATTAGATTTGGAATTGCATATTGGCTGCTTCTTTGATTTTCAGGTTAAAGGTGGTATCCGACAGTTCAGACCAAATATTTTTTCTCATATAACAAAATAAATCATTGGTACCTGAAAAGGGCTTACAAAATGCTGGTTATTGGTGCCCTAGATCTGCGTAACAACAAAGCATAAATTCTCACTCATCATTGCAAACAGGTATTTCCTATCTGAGCCAAGCTGCACAGTTAGCTATTTTTAAACTAAGAAAACAATGTGACCACTTAGTTTTAACATCACTTTACATGAATATCCGGGTAATCAGCTCTGACATTGACATCTATATTTAGCTGAAATCCCCATCATAGTTATTTGGAAATAATGGACATTTTAAGCGATATATTTCATAATTTGTACTGTCTTACAATTAAGTTTATGTTATAAACAGCCTTTACTTAAACTAACATATAAGTTTGTTGAGCAATGGTGCATTCTCCAGAACAGTGGTAAGATGTTGTTACATGTATCAGATATAGACAAAATGTTGGACACCAACTTAAATACATTTTTAATGTAAAAGGACAAAATGTGTTCTATATTCATATTTTCAAATGCATCTTAAGAGGTAGTGTCATAGACTTGTTACTCCTTTGACTTCTCAGCCTCTCAGCATGTGGTTTCCAGTCTTGATCGGGGCAAAGGACTTAATGTGCGATGTCTTCCCGCTGAGCTGCTTGTGGTGGTGGTTCATCTTCAATCTTTTTAGGGGTTTTCTTCCACCAACATAGCTAGACGTGGCTTAAACGACCATATTATGGTCTTTGCCATGTATTTCTAAATTAAAAAGCAAAACCAAATAAGAACATGATTTTCAAATTTAAATATAGGCCCATAAACTTAAAACTAGGTCAAGTTTTGCTACACTGTGCAGTGACACAGTGACATTTTATCAGCCTTTAGATATTATTGATAGACTAGAGAAAAAAACATAAACAATTTTCTGGCTATAATAGACCCACTTGCACACCGCATGTTAAAAAGTCTCAACTGTAAATCTCCCCACATGAAAGATTTTGCCCCGACCGGAACTAAATCTAAGCAATGTGGACAGAGAAGTAAGACAGAACTTCAACTTCAACTTTGTACTGCCAAAAACTGACTACAATAGGCAGGCGCAAGTCCTGAACATTGACAATTTAAGACTAATAATTTAAAATATCAATTAAAAAGCATAAAACTTATTTAGGCCACTTGCAAATGCAGCTACAGTTGGGGCATCCTTAATCTCAGTCGGTAGTCCGTTCCAAAGTCGTATAGCCCAGGACACCATCTCACTGAAGGTCAAGATTTGTCTGACCACTGTTGCAAATAAACATGATTTTTCATGCTTATGCAATAATAAGTAAAATGAACAAAATAAGTAAATGAATTACTGCAATGAACATGTCATAAGTTAAGTAAAAGTAAAAGAAAAACATCATAAACCAACCTGCCTCTCCAAGTTCTAACTCCGTATCCGGGTCGAAGGATTTTGTCACGACTCTGCTTTAGGTTTGTTTAATGATAAATGTATGCTCCTCTAAATCTGCGAAAGTTTCTTCTACGGCCAAGCAAATAATGCGTAAAAAGTTAACATTAATTATCGCACGACTGTTTCTGACCGTCATTAAAACTTGTGTATCCTGACTTGCTAGTTACTTCCCTTACCGGGCCAAGCGATCGCAGCGCCACTCGTTTTTCGTTTTGTGAAACGGTAAACAGTTAGAGTTGTCCTTTTTTCAGTTACATTTTGTTTGTTTTTTTTGTTTTTTTAAATTCGATATAGAAAAACAAAAAAGGACATACTGTACCTTTTCCGTTTTTCTTACTAGAAAAGCAAAAATGAAAAATGAAAAGACGATATATACACGGACCGTTTAAATAGTCGGGTTGTCATCGCTTTTGCTGGCAAAAAAAATCTGTCAATCGTTCACAACAACAACTCCACTCTCTTACACTTTAATCTTCTTGGCTCTGTCACATGCTCGTACTAAATAAAGTCATGTGACTCAATATGGCGACCCAATAAACATGTATGCGGAAACTATTGATCATTGGTGATGCCAACAATGGCTGGAATGTCGATGTTCAGGACTTCCCCTGATTAACTTGGTGGGTACTGTTGTCCTTGAGGGGAGGCCTGGTTAGGGTAGGGGTATTTAGTGGCCGTGTCATAACCTGTCGTCGGTCCCGTTACAGTTGACGTCACGGTCATGTTCTCGTATGACTGGAAAAGAATAGCAATAGAGTGGAACCATGTTGTCCTTAAATTGATTACATGTACACGTTTATCACAACAGGAAGTTACTGACTATACCTGTGATGCGTTGGGGTAGAAATTGATAAGTTATTATGTTGTAAAGGCAAAGACAGAATACAGTTTAGAGATTCGACTGACTATTGCGGCTATGTCACTGGAGTCGAAAATTATTCGGGAGTCTAATCGTTCCTGGAAACGAGTTTTTACACTGTTTTAAAGATAACAGAAAGTGCATATAAATATTATTGATATTTATCCAAAAAAGTGGTTATTAGATATTAGATGGTCAAACACACTCATAAACAAACATTATTTAGTGTACCCATTTTAAGTAATCATTAACATTTTAAGGTTTAAATATACATGTTTATTTAATGTTGTTTTTAGCTGCCCCAAGACGATTGTGATGTCAACGAATACTCAAATCAATACTTGGGCGATAGATATTGCCAAGTCGGCTAATCGGAAAATCAAATCCTTAATTTCGAAAATTTATACATAAAGCTTGATGTAACATTTACCTTGGTTACAAGAAGCAACTAGCCTGTCAGATTTTTCAGAACTCGCATTTTCAAGATACACTCAAACTTTCTAAATATATGGTCTACAGAAGGAAAAATAACGGAAAAGGAATAGCCGCTTTACTCCTTCTTTCTTCAGTCATGAACCTCTGTTCATTTTTTATTATTTTTAATCTCCATGTCAGCATATATAAATGTTAGAAAGATTCCACGAATGATTATTTTTATAAATCGGCGAAAAGGCATTAATTACACGTTTAATTAAGAGCGAGTGAGCATAACTTATATAAACAGTGTATTCATACGCATGGTTTGGTCACGTGACCTATTGACTGGATATCAAGTTTTTCCGGCAAGGCTTTATCTTGCACTTTCTAACGCGGGAAAGCAGGATAAAAGACATTGGATGCGCTCACCGTCCAATTTCGACGCAGCAGAACAATGACAGTGACGGCAACGACGCAGAAAAAGAAACACGCAATAACGATGCCAGCAACAGTCCCCGCGGAGAGCGGACAGTCGGAGTAGTTGTTGCAATGATTGTAGCCGATACAAGCGATATCGTAAGGGATACAGCGACCATTGGAGCACTCATACTCTCCGAAATGGCAGTAACCTTTGAAAGACAATTGCTGTAGAGACCAGAATGTAACTTTTTTCGTATTCAATCAAAGATTTTAAGGGGATATTTACAAAAATAACATTTGAGAGGTGGTGACTTTTATAAGAAAAAGTGGTACAGAAGAAAAACTTGACGAAAAGGTGGAGAAGCAAGTGGAAGAAAGAGAGAATGTTGGGGTTGGAGATTGGGAGTATAGAAAAATGGGTATGAAAGTAGAAACAAAAAGGGTCAAAAATTAGTACAGAGTAAGGTGTCCACCTGGAGATAAAAGTGTGAGGGGAGGAGTCACTAGAAGTAAGACAAATAATGAGATAAGAAACGGTTTGAGATGTAACAGCAGGAAAACTAAATGAGAAATATGGAGCAGAAATGAGGAAAACTAAGAAAGTTAAGAAAGAAATCGAAATGGGCGGGAAGAAAGTGAGAAAACGTTAAAAACATTTTGAAAGAAAATGAGTAAAAAGAAGAGAGAAAATGGATAAGGATGAGGACAAAAGTAGGTCTAATTGTGAAAATAAACGTCAAGAATCAGGGTAGAAAAGTGGGGAAAAGTTGAAGAAGAATATGACAGAAAGTGTAAAAATAGTGGTAAGAAGAAGGCCGATCTACGGGAAGCAGAGAAAATAGAAAACGAGGAAGAATAAAGCTGTGAAGAAATAAAACAAGATAAAGCGGGAGGGAATAAGGACTATAAGCGTAAAGTATACTGTAGAGAAGAGGGTGAATAATAGGTGTACAAGCATATTGAGAGAAATATAGATACAAGAGTGGTAGGAAAACAGTGAAACATGCTTAACAGCATGGAAATAGGTGTGCAAGCATATTGAGAGAAATATAGATACAAGCGTGGTGGGAAAATGGCGTAACATGCTTGACAGCATGGAAAAAAGGTTTACAAGCATATTGAGAGAAATATAGATACAACAGTGGTGGGAAAACAGTGAAACATGTTTGACAGTATGGAAAAAATACCGGAGAAAATAAATGAATATAAGGAATAGAAGATGGGTGGGGGAAACATTAGGGTAAATTGTGGAAAAGAATAGGGGGTGCGGAATTGTAGGAAAGGAGTGAAAATCTTGTATAAAATATGGAAAAAAAGTACAGAAATTAGATAAGAGGAAAATGTAGAGATACGGGGAGACAAAAGTTAAGGTCATATGGAAGTAGAAATTCAGGGAAAGGCGTGGTAAAGTAGAGATACAAGAAAAAAGAACACGGTGGGGAAGAATGTAGGATATAGACAGAAAATAACAAGGGCATTATGCGGATGAAAGTAAAGGACGTGGTGTATAATGAAGTGGAAAAAAATGTGAAAAAAAAAATACATTGTGGAAAAGAGAATGGGAAGAAAACATGGCGGAAAGGAAAAGTGAAGAGAAAGTGAAGGACATGATTGTAAAGAAAGTGAAGAAAAATGCAGCAGAAAAGATTTAAGGACATACTGGAGAAAGAAGTGGAGGTTTAGTGTCAAGTAGAGGAAACTGGTGTTGCAGATGGTGCTAATAATGCTGATCTTGATGGTGGAAACGATGATGATGATGATGATGATGATGATGATGATGATGATGCTGTTTCTGGTGGTTGTGGTGAGTCTGCGTAAAATCGACAACAATCTCTTCAGTGCCATATTAATGGTTAAGCATTTCCTGTATAAAATATTTATTATTTTCTTTTTTATTAATCGGTAATCGCAGTTTTGGTCTTTTTTACAACCAGCAAAAAGGATTTGGGGCAAATCGCTCAATAACAATAACAAAAATTGGTAGTGTGTTTGGTTTAGATTTAGACAGACTGTCCTAATTATCAAACAAATTTGCTAGAGAATTTTGATAGAAGTATGTGTAATATTTGCTCGGTTTTGAAAGATTTTCTAAATTTAAACTGTATGGCTTTGCTTTAATATTAAAGAATATCACTTTTGGAGGAGACATATTGCGAAGAAATAAATAGGTCATATAAATTCAATGATTTTTATTGCGTGTTGTAACGTTGTAACGCTAAATCGCATGTTGGTGACTTCGTGTCGTTTCAAAGTCGTCGCACGGATATTTGTTTAGAAACTTCGTACAGCATTTGTTGTGTATGTGTTGTTATCCGATATTGTTGTGTTGCCCTAGGAATTAACTTACAAAATTACTCAGTTAACAATATAAGCATTGTTTAACATTTTTATTCCACAATAGAAAATGAAGTGGTTCTAAATGCTACTATGCTACAAATGTGTAGCTTTTCGATATGTTATTTCTGGCGGCTTTGATGCTCTGCAACAACTTTTTTGTTTTTATATTATAATTGATTTTCTACCAAACACTACACAGAAAGAAACTGTGTGTAGCCAGAAAATCAACAGGAGCTAGTACAAAATTAGCTTTAATCAGGTGTTGGCCAATCTGGAGCCACACTATTTGTCGATAAAGGTTCTCATCAGTTAATCAGTTAAAGATTAAATATCACTTTGCATTTAACTTCCCAATGGCAAAATGACAATGTGCACAGTCTTTTTTTTTCATATTGTAGGCATCTGTCAATTTATTTCCTTCAGACTTGGTTCGAAGTAACATTTAGAAGGTGGCATTCGACAGTTTGGACCAAACAAAACTCTCATATATAACCAAATTAGTAATTGTAACCTGCGAAAGGTCCTGCGATATGCTGTTCATTAATGCCCTATACATGTAACTGTGTGAACAGCGAAGCATAAACTCAGATCCCATGCAAACAAGTATTGCCTATCTGGGCCACTTTTGAGTTGTTGTTTTTTTTTGCGATTTGTACTGTCATAAATATTGGTAGTATTTAAAACCGTCTTTACTTAGGCTTAAGTATGAGTATATGCAAAATTATGTCCAAATACCCCAGAGCAGCGGTAAGATATTGTTACATGTATATGATATAGGCAAATGTCGGAGACCATATTTGAACGTAACAAGATTGCTTAAAGAACTCAGCAATGCCTGAAGTTTGACAGCACTATTTTGTAGCGGAACCTAAGGCTGAAAGTAGTAAACGTTTGTCGTTAAGAATTTAGACTGTTAAATTAGAGTTAGTAAGAATTCAGTGTCCGTGGTGGTGTTGTAGAGTCGCCGATTTGTAACTCCTCTGACAGCTTAGTCTCTCACCGCGTGGGTTCGAGTCCCGTTCGGGGTGGATGACTTTATGTGGCAATGTCTTTCAGCTGACCTGCGGTGCAAGAGTGGTTTTATCAAGACATTTGTCTGGGGGGTCTTTCTCTACCAAAATAGGCGGACGTCGCTATAATGATCATAATTGGTAGTTGTGATTTAATTTTAAACAACAGATAATAGAAAAATAACACATATGAAATGATAAAATTAATTTCTACTTACATGTTATTATTATTATTATTATTATTATTATTATTATTATTATTATATACCAAACTTCTTAAGCACTTTGTTCATGTACAATTAACACGTTCAAAAGTACTGTACAGTGTAACCAAAAAATAATACAATATTTAAACAAATTAAAACATAGATATTGCTCAAATCACACATAAAAATAAAATACAGGTAAAACTTAAGAATTTGTTAGAAAGCGACTCTGGTACAAAAAAATAATCAGTCCAGATAACAACTCTTAAATAAGTGAGTTTTAAGTGCTCTCTTAAACACTGTTAGAGTTTTTAAGTGATTTAGGTAGGGCATTCCAGAGTTTAGGTGCTGCCGTCATAAATGCGCGATCACCGTAAGTCACAGTCCTACTACGCGGTTCAACCAGCGTTAAACAATCATTCTGGGACCTAAGTTGTCTGGATGGGATATAAATGTCTAGCATGTTTTGTATGTAGTTAGGTGTCTGTCCGTAGAGCGCCTTAAACACATATGTAAGGAGTTTGTACTCGACTCTGATGTGCACAGGAAGCCAATGTAGTTCCTTTAATACAGGAGTTATGTGGCAGTTACGTGGTGTCCTGGTTACAACGCGAGTAGCCGTATTTTGAACATTTTGGAGCTTGTTGAGAACGTACTTAGGAGATCCATATAGCAGCGAATTACAGTAATCTAGTCTTGATGTCACCAACGAGTTTATCAGGGTTCTGGTTGAATCAACGGTCAAGTATTTACGAATTTGACCTATTTGTCGAATGTGCATGAAGCATGAACGAGAAACTGAGTTAACATGTTGTTCCATGTCTAAAAGAGAGTCCAGTATGGCAACAAGGTTTCTAACAGTTGTTGATGGTTTTATTACAGAATCGCCTACCCTTACAGTAAGATCTTCAACGTTACTTCGTTTTGGTACAAAGACAATCACCTCTGTTTTGTCCGCATTGAGTTTGAGAAAGTTATTATTCATCCATAGTATGATGTCATTCAGGCATGCTTCAATCCGTTACAAGGTCTCATTGCGTGAAATGGTTTCTTTTGGTTTAAACGCCATGTACAATTGCGAATCGTCATCGTAGAAATGATGTTGAAGTTTATGCTTCCAACAGATTGCGCCCACAGGTTTAGTGTACATGATGTAATTCTTCGGGCCAAGAACAGACTCTTGTGGCACAGAAAATGTCATACGTACAGGTTTTGACAGTTCTCCGTTGACGCAGACAGTTTAATGGCGCTCACATTGATACGATTTCATCCATTGTAAAGGTTTGCCTACTATGCCGAAGTGTTGTTCAAGGAGAATGCCAATTTTTACACATAATAAAGCAGATTCTGTTGAATGAAACTGCTTATAAGCAGACTGAGGCTTTTCATAAAGTTTATGTGCAGATAGGTTTCTTTCAAGTTGGGAATCGACAGCTTTCTCGAGAATCTTTGAGACAAACGGCAAATTAGATACAGGCCGGTAGTTTTTCATAACCTCTTGATCTAACCCTGTCTTTTTTAATAAAGGCCTAACTCTAGCACTTTTAAAAGCTGGTGGTACATAGGCCTTCTCAAGTGAAGTGTTAATGATTTTGGTGATCAATGGTAATAGTTCATTAAAACAATCTTTCAGCAGCCATGTTGGAATGGGGTCAAGTTCACAGGATTTGTTGGGAGAATTGCGAATAATCTTTGAAATTTCCATATCGGAGGCTAGTGAAAAGTTTGAAAAATGCTCTCCATTGAAAGATGCTTCAGGGACAACACTGTCTGTTTGTTGGTGAGACATGGTCCTGGCTATATCACTTCGTATGCCTTCAACCTTATCGACAAAGAAGTCACTAAAGTCTTGTGCAAGAACGTTTGCAGGTTTACCAGATGGCAGCACAACATCTGTGGTTTCTCCCATCAAATGCCGGGTCACTTTGAAAAGGTATTTCATGTCAGGACCACATAGCTCTACTTTCTCAGTGTAGTATTTGACTTTGGACATATTAAGAAGCTTATTAGTAACAGCGCATTGGTTTCTGTAAATTGCGTGATCAATTGTCAATCCAGTCAATCGCCACTTTCGCTCTAACTGGCGTCTTAAATGTTTAGCATCATGAAGTTCTTGGGAATACCACGGATTCATTGGTCTTAGTACAATGCTCTTGGTCTTGAGAGGTGCGTGTTTGTCAAGGAGAAAAGAAATGCCATTGTTGTAGGCATAAACTAGTTCATCAACATTTGAGCTTTCTTTTACACTATTTAAAATATCTGATGACAAAATATCTGTTTTAAACTTATTAACATCTATCGATTTTAATTTTCTGTAAGTCACAGTTTTTCGTACTGGTGGTGGTTTTGACACACTAGCATTAAATACAACAGCGAAGTGATTGCGAGACGTATAACCGTTATTGACTGGGAGTCCAGGGTCAAATATTTCTACATTTGATACCGCTGTGTCTGTATCTCTGGTAATAAGCACATCTAGTATGTGGCCTGCTACATGAGTTGGTTCAGTGACGTGTTGTCGCATGCCACACGCCTCCAAAACACCTTTGAATTTTGCCGTGTTAGGGTTTGACATATTGTCTAAGTGAAAATTAATATCTCCCACCACAATAATATCGTTCTCAGCAGTCGTAAAGTTTGAAAGAAATGTCGGCCATTCGTCATCAAGAAATGTACTAGTCTTAAGGTCATTTTGTTTGTTTGGAGGCGGTCTATATACCATAGCCAATCGTAGAGAAACGTTTTTTACAGTGATGATGCAGTCTATATATTCAAACGACGTAACATAAGTATTGCGACTAGATGCAAGCATAGTGAGTTTTAGGGGGGCCTTGTAAATAACCGTTACTCCACCACCACGACCTTGGCGAGGAACATTGGTAATTTTGTATCCATTAGGCACTAATTCGGCGATACACGCTTCCTCACCCGGACCAACAAGCCACGTTTCTGTCACAGCGATAATGTCAGAATCGTTGGATATGATGTAATCAGAAAAGGCCAAAGTCTTGTTTTTCACTGATCTTGAATTGTGACAACAGATTTTAATCTTAGTTTGCCCTTTACAAACTGACAGTGGTTCAAAAGTGATCTTTCTCAAGTTGTCAGGATTAGCACTGTTTGTGTGTGTGTGGGGGGGGGGGATTTTGTCTATGTTCAATATTTGTTATTCTCGTTGATATATTCTGAGGTAAGGTTCGAATATTATGAAGGTGAACTCCACCATTTGTGTCCCATATACGTCTATCATTGACATGATCCCCTCTAGTACCCCTATATTGCTGTAGTGTGTCTAGCTGTTTCAATGTTTCTAGTACACATGGATCAAGTTTTGCTGGTGATAATTGCCTTATATGGTGTAGGCTACACCTTTTATATTGGATAATTCCTGGTAAATACTGATCAGCTAAATCCTCCTTAGGCAAGATACACATTTTTGAAACTTCAATTAAAATATCAGTTATGTTCATATATTCCAAATTTCCCTAAAACTGAAAACTTCTTCCATACAAAAAGTATATATATCCAACCATGACACATTCATAGACACTCAAGACAAATTTCACAGTAATTCTTCTTGAAATAATTATAATTTCACAGAGCACATTTTTGCAGCCTACATCTGGTGCATACTCTACTACTATATGTTTTAAGTGAATTAAAATGCCCTGCCATACGGGGGGTTTATTACCAGTTTACCGACACAAATAAAAGTTTAAATAGTCAAGCTTTAAAATTACAAATAGATAAACAATCGCTTAGCAAAAAAATAAAAGAAATAAAAGTTGACAAGTTAGAATGCAATCTCCTCACAGCGATTACGTCACGCGTTGCTACTTAAATCTCTGCCCCTAGCAAGGATCACGTGACGATAGAGTATCACGTGACGTAAACATGGCGGCCTTCATAAACACGCCACGAAAGAAAGTGAGTCAAAATTCATAATTTCATATTTTTTTATATTTTAAGTTACTTTTGATTTTTAATATGGTACATTAATATTCTAAAGGAAAGATACTATATTTTGAGGAGATAAGTCCAGAAAAAAAAACACAAAAAACAAACCTATCCGCCTGTATTTGGGCGAAAAACTTACTGGTGGCAGTGATATAATGTACTGTCAAGGGAAGCAATCACTGCGGGGAGTTTGGTCAAAATGGTAGCCAACACTGGATACATGCGCTGACACTTTTATGTTTGAGATGGTCAGAACAGCAAGAGCTGATATTTTCTTGTTTATATGGTCAGAAAAAAACAGTCAAACTAAAATTGTTAATTTTCGAGAACTACCTAACTACTTATTTTGAAATTTTAATACACTCTTGCACGCACATTCACACACACATATGTCAATTGCTAATCAAAGCAATATATAACATAACAAAAGAAATATAATTTGTGAGCATACAAATGTGCAGCCAACACTTGGCTCATTCGCTACATGTTTGTATTCCCATTGCCACTGGGAACAGGCAAATTAACACGATAACATCCGGTAGTCTCATCCAGTTCATTGTTTCTTGAAGTGAAGACTTTAACAACAAACAACTAATAAATGAAGCTATCCACTTACGCCCCCAGCCCCACCCCCCTTATATACAGTATGCTATCTCACTTAACCCAACTAGTTACCATCACATCACTATCAAATGACCAAGATAATGTTGATTAACGACATGATTACCATTCACCGTGCTACAGTGGTTTATAGCCATTGTTACACCATGGCGCAATAGTAGGAAAATCCACCAATACGTTTAATGCGAAACAATTTTATTTACAAACAATTTACAATAAGGAATTATGACAAAGTCCTATGAGCAATGCAACACATACCAATTATCATTTTTAAAAGAATCAATAGATTTAACAGAAAAGAAGTGTGAAATCTATCTAAAATAACAAAGTGAAAATTGATCTAAGTCCTGAGGAGGAAAGTCCCAAAAGCCAATTTAAAATCATTTTTGATGTGAATAGTACAAGGATGGTGACTAGGTTGGTATTGAATAAAGAAAATGATATCACACTACACGTAGGCTGAGACAAATCTAAATCGCGAGGCTTGCCACCAACCTAGTATTCTTTGTATAATACTAAATGCATTGTTTAATTTTTAGAAAATGGAATTCGTGTTCGAGTGGGATTGTTAAGTTTTCATACGCGCCTAACAAAGAATACAAAAAATACGTATCATTAATATTATACGATTTGATACAAATGTGAGTAAAGTACTATAGCTATCTTGTACCTTTACCCTTCAAGCCAAAATCACTAAAACTTAAAAGTGAGTAGATCGACGTATTAGTACACTCTAACTTAACCATGGCTGGACTTGGTACAGAGTCAAAAGAGTTGTAAAAGTTTCTCAGTACCACTGGATTATGTGTCAACAGGGACGGATACAGAAATTTTAAGAGGGGTGGGAGGGTGAGGGGGTATGAATCAAGATCCATTCAAATTTATCGCAGCAAATACTATATACATATATATATATATATATATATATATATATATATATATATATATATATATATATATATATATATATATATATATATATATATATATACAGTAAGGAACTCTAACTTTGACCTAAGCATTCAACAGACAAACATTCACTTTGAAAGCTTTGTTTTTAAGATTGCATGTAAGTGAATTGAGTAATCGTTGAAGTCCACTTTTTCTGACATAAGTTCTAAAATATATTGGTATTCTTCATACACCGACTTTATCATGGACTACAGAAAATGCAAAATAAGCTTCGCATGCAAAGAGGTCAATAGATGCATCTACGTCTTATCAGTGCGCATTTGGAAACCTTCGAGTACAAGATTATATCAAAATGTTTTTCCATGATTAACAATTCGTGTTGTATTGTACAGAAGATGTTTTAGGACATATACAGCGATAGGGTAGAACAAGGTCATTCGCAGTGCTAGTGAAGATTTTCTTGTCAGAAAACTAAATGATTCGACGGGAGCAGATAAATGTGATACACTGACATTCTGCATAGATTATTACGGTACATGAATACAATATTAATTTAATCTTTAATACATGTCCCCAGCACAAATATCAGAGACTTTGTTACATTATGTTAAAGAAATCGGGTGAAATCAAACTGGTGTTAATCTGTAAAAATATTTACTTTATCGTTATGATTTCGGTTATATGTAGAAGTTATACGTTAAACTTCGAATGATACATAAATCTTACCATTCCACTCACGCACTTAAACGCATTTACTCGTTGTCGCTTCTCAAATACAAGGCATAGACTTGGAAAGGAACAGAACAGAACAGAACAGAAATTTTATTTAAGATTTGTACATATAATAGAGTACATCATCTTTACAACATGTATACATATAGATAATAAACATGTTACGTGAACCAAAAACAAATAATTTTGCTTTATCAAAACTTCAAACATTAATGGTTATAGTGTATATAATACAATATAATACTACAGTCTAAACAACGAAAACGTATATGAATGGTAAATCTTCTGTAGCGAGGGGACCTAAAGCATTTAAATCTATGTAAAGATCTATCATTATACATATATTCAGTGTCATATATTACTGTCAATGCTAAATACAAGTGTATATCTGATTCTTTTGTGCCTGTATTTAATACATATCCAAAACCTTATCATTTACATTAAAACTGTTTAATATTTGACTTAAACCGCGTCCATCGTCAAAAAATTCTGTATATACTTAAATGATAAGGTTAGCTAGTTTAGACAGGATAAAATAGAATATGGAAATTCTAGTGAAAATTAAATTAGACATTATATTATATCAATGTAAGATCATAATTATAATTAGAATTGTGTATAGTGTGTCCTTCTTACAGAAGTTAGTAGAGCGTGCACAGGATGACTCATTATGCAAGGGAGAATTTTGTGTCCTTATCAAAAAAGCACATGATCGCGTGTTGATTAATAAAAGCAAGTTTTTGGTGTATTTCTAGACTAATGTGCATGTAGTTAACATTTGGATGTAATTACAATTAAGTGAAGGATTCTATATAAGTGCTTATGCGGAGTTAATGAAACAAACAAGGAGTACATGATGTCTAAAAGCGCAATTAAAGTGTCTTAGTGTGGCTGGCAGTAGCGATAGGAACGGCAGGGGAGGTAACTCTTCCTGTTGCCCTTGTCACAGCGCATTTTTTTGTTCCGAAATAGTGTGTTTGGATTACGCTGTTTTACGCTATGAAAATGGCCTGATTTAGCACAAACCCTACTAAACCAGTTTAAGGTTACTGGATAGTGACAAATTTGTTAGTTGCAATCACTCTGAAAAGTTTAGTATAGTTTATATATGAGCTGTAGTTAAAAAAAAATCAATGGGTTACCATTGAAATAATCATTTTATTGCCTCATGTGTATGGTTGATTTAAACAAGCAATGTTGCCATTTTTAGACATTAACTTTATTATATCATATCAACTATATTTTTGTGAAAAAAGGTAAACAAGCCTATATGGCAGTTTCTAAGATTCAGCACAAATAAAGCTTTCATTTAAAACCAAATAAGACTATCCCTGAAGTGATAATTACAAAAATATCTTATAATAAATAAAAATAAAATAATTAATTAAACTTAAAAAATATAGAAAAACTATCAGAAAAGAGTAAATTTAGGTGCAAAGTTCTTTAAACTTCACATATATATAGAACTTTTTATTCTGGTTAAAGTAAATACAAAAAATGTATGTGTTACCATGCAAACTGAAGAGCTATGGCTTGTAAAATATTAAAAAAATAATATTTTTAATTAAAAATATGCATAAAATACCACCTATTTTTCATTTGAGATGCAGTAGTCTTTAAACTTTAGACATAGATAGAAATCATTTCGTTGTACATATAAAAACAAAAAAGGTAGATTTTACCTTGTAAAATTTAAGAATTCGTGCTTATAATATGTAAAATATACAATTAAAAAAAAGTAAAATATCACTCATATTTTTCTTTTAATGCACCGGTCTGAACACTTAACATATAGGTAGAACACATTTTGCTGAAATCAACAACAAAAAAGGTAGATTTATTGTTAAAAATCAGGCTGAAAGCTGGTCAAATATAAAATATATATATATATATATATATTTGCAACAAACTAAACACACAAGATGGCATATGTTGTGGATTTAGTTGCAAAAGTCTCAATACAATACATAGAAAATAACAATTATTTTATATGATACAGTTCTTCCCAAAACCAGATTCATGCAAATATACAAACAAGAAAAGTGGGATACTATAGGATACCCCCCGTGTCCTATTGGACAGAGGGAAGGGGGGGGGGTTAAGGACCAGACAGCCTGACAGACGGATCAGAGAATGTTAATATTCCTTCATGCATATCTGCAAATAGTGTCTAACAATTGTGTTAAGTTTCATTAAAATCCTTTGAGTGGTGTAGGAGAAGTTAACATAAAAACGAATGTGGACAGTAGGGGGGGGATGGGGGCAGACAGACTGATAGACGGATCTGAAAATAACTATATTTCAACATGCACATCTGCATATAGTGGCTTTGTTTTTGGGGGTATAATTATAATTAAACTGTACTATGGGCTCATAAATAATGAACAAATTTCTTCAATTACATGGATGACAAGAATGTTTTTTACATTTTCAATAATTATCTTTGATGCAGTTACTCTGACCCGCGGTGAATGTAATGGCGCGCTCTGATTGGCTGATAATCCCATGAAAGCTGATCACGTGGTTTGAAGAAGGTAGACGTGTTTTTGTCGTCCGGAGTAAAAAAAGATATATTTAAGTGTGTAGAAGTTGTATGGTGGCGAAAAGTAGAGGACTGGAGGAGAATAAGTGCATATATGCTCAAAGAGTTGTAAAATGTGATATAAATTAAGGGTAAACAGAATAAACGACAAAGAAGCCGTGGGAGCGGTGCCGGGCAAAGTGGAAGTGGCAGCCATATTGCAAAAAAATGTAGGTAGGGGGTGACGGGGAAACAGAGGTGAGTGAGGCATTGCATGTAGTGAATCAAGTTTTGTATGGAATCGAGTCTTGTGATGAAGTGAATGAAGTCAATGACATAAATGATAGTGTATTTGAGATGAAGACCGACTCGACACCGGCAGCGATGGCTTCACCTGGCAGTATAAGCGCGGAACCTACCATCAGGGATGTGATAACTTGTCTAAAGAGTATCGAAGCAAGGGTCATGGGGGTGGAAAAAAGACTTGAAACGAGTTAAAGGCAAAAGTGAGTAGTTTTGATCTTGAATTAAAGAAAATGTGGGGTGCTATGGATAAAAATAATAAAGCATTGACAGAGAGGGTAGCAAATGTGGAAGAGACAGTGCATGGAAATGACTTTGTATTAGGGCAGGTACAGGATAGAGTTGTGCAACTGGAGAGACAGAGAGATGAGTTAAAGTCAGACATTGTGTACATGCAAGCTCAGTCAATGAGAAATAATCTAATATTTACTAATATTAGTGAGGATCTAGTTGACGGTCGGGAGGACTGTGAATTAAAGTTACGGGAGTTTCTTATGAGTAAAATGAAACTAGCACAGAGCATCGTTGACGACATTAATTTCGAGAGAGTACACAGGATGAGGCAGGGTGGAAAGATCAGGAACATAGTTGCCAAGTTTCACCAGTTCAAAGAGAAGAAACTTGTCAGAAAAAATAGAAGAGCACTTCAAGGTACAAATTATTCGGTCTATGAACAATTTCCAAGCGAAGATGTAGCTATAAAAAGCGGTTACTACCGCAATTGAAGGCTGCGAGGGATCAAGGAAGAAAGGCGTGGATTACATAGGACACGTACGTGGATGGGAAAGCGATTAGAGATTAGGGGTGTGTGGAGAGTACAGTATCGGTGTGTTCCTGGAACGTCAATGGGCTGACGCAAGATAAGATGAAAACGGAGGAGTTCGTGGGTATAATAAGAAAATATGATATCATCTTTCTTTATGAAACGTGGGCAACTGAAAGTAGTGTGTTTGACTTAGATGGTTATTTTTCCTGTAACTTATACCGGAAGTTCAAACAACGGAAGGCAAGACGAGCAAGCGGTGGAGTGTTAGTGTTGTATAGATCTAACTTGAGCGAAGGTATAACGGTGGTCAGAAATCATCACAATACTGTTGTGTGGCTTAAACTAAATAAAGCGTTCTTTAAAACAGAATATGATATATATGATATGTTTGTAGGTGGAACTTACTTATGGCCGGAGGGCTCTCCAGCTTATGATGTGAGCAACATGGATTTGTTTGATTTACTGCAAAACGATATTTCAGATTTTAGTGAATTAGGATCGGTAATTGTGGCCGGTGACTTTAATGCAAGAGTAGGGTTAAACACGATTTTATAATTTGTGATGTCTTTAAAGAATGTACGGATGATCCAGAATACTCACCAGATGTTTTCTCTAACAGGGCATCGCAAGATAATAAGTCTAACAATTTCGGTACTCGCTTACTGGACTTGTGTAAAGCCACCTGTGCACGCATAATTAATGGTCGGATAGGTAGCGATGCCGGTCAAGGGGCCTATACGTATGTTTCAGCACAAGGGGCGTCAGTTATTGACTACGTTTTGACAGGAGAAAGAGATTTCTCGTGCATTGCGGATTTTGATATTAGATCGGTAACACCTTGGAGTGATCATGTGTCGCTGTCATTTTCACTATGTTGCGATAACTTGGCTAACAAAAGTGCATGTAGAAAAGAAACAAAATAAGTATGGTCCGACGAATTAAAAAGTAAGTTCCGCTCAGCTTTGATAGGTTAACTGTCCGAGTTTAATGACATTGTCGCTTCATGCGCGGATCGACAGAGGGGCTCGGTGAATGGTGTAGTGCAGCGATTCAATGACGCTTTGAGAGGTGTTGCCGATCCGCTGTTTTCTAAAGATGTCATGTATGGAAATGAGAGTTCATTCAATGTTAACACGCCATCGAAAAATAAAGAATGGTTTGATGCTGAATGTTGTGAAGCAAAAAGGGCATATGACGCAGCAGTGAATGCATTTAATCACTGTCAAACGTATACTGCACGGCAGAATTTGTGCGAACATAAAACTAAGTTTAAAAACATAATACGAAATAAGAAAAGAAACCACGTTTAAAGAAGGTTAAGAGATATAGAGCGTCTTAAAACTTGTAAGCCAAGAGAATTTTGGAAATATTTTAAATAACGGAGGGCAGGAATAGATAGCATGTTGACAGTGGATGCCTTTTATGAATATTTTTCTAAATTGGAAAATGTGATATATCAGACAACGGATGAGGAGTCTGATCAGTTTTGCAATTCACATGATTTTAGCGGTTTTAATGAAGAGCTTGACTACCCGTTCTCAATTAACGAAATTGTAAAGGTTGTTAAAACATTGAGTACTAATAAGGCTCATGGGGCAGGTTATATTTTAAATGAATACCTAATTGAAAGCATTGACATTTTATGCCCGCATATATGTGATACTTTCAATATGATTTTAGATTCAGGTCATTTCCCCGACCAGTGGAGAGAGGGGATTATAGCCCCGTTACATAAGAAGGGGGATAAAGATGACGTGAATAACTACCGTGGTATTACCCTACTTAGTTGCTTTTCAAAGTCGTTCACGTCTATTTTAAACAAAAGGATTAATGAGGTTTGCATCTCGCATGATAAGTTACCAGATGCACAGTATGGTTCTAGAAAGGGTCATTCAACAGTAGAGGCCATGTTTATTCTGAGTTCTGCCATAAATCATTTCCTTCAAAAAATAAACGTCTATATGTTGCCTTTCTTGATCTAAAAAAAAATTTACGATGGCATTTACAAAAACGGGCTATTATTCAAATTGCACCGAACAGGAATAGATGGGAAAATGTTAAGAATATTAAAAAGTATGTACTCATCGGTACGATCTTGCGTTAAACTTTTCGGCAATATGTCAGAATTCTACAATAGCCTTGTGGTGCTGAAGCAAGGGAGACAATATCACCCATTTTAGCATCCCGGTTCTTAGAAGATTTAGAGAAGTTTATACTAAACAATGGTGGCATGGGTATACATATGAATGACCTAATTCTGACAACAATTCTTTTTGCAGACGATATGGTTATTTTCGGTAAAACTCCTGGGGACTTACAAAAAACTCTGGATGTATTTAAATTATATTGTTGTAAATGGGGTCTTGATCTTAATTGTGACAAAACGGAAATAGTCGTGTTTAGAAAGAGAGGCGGCTTGTTGGCAACTGAAAGCTGGACATATAATGATACTCCTATTGAAGTGGTAAATGACTTTAACTATTTAGGTACAGTATTCAATTATACAGGTTCATTAGCATTGCATAACGAATATAGTACTGGTAAAGCAATAAAGGCATTAAATGCGTTACTATATAATCGTTAATCTATCCAGATTAAACCAAAAAAGTTGT
Source organism: Sinonovacula constricta (assembly GCA_007844125.1). Lineage (NCBI taxonomy): Eukaryota > Metazoa > Mollusca > Bivalvia > Cardiida > Solecurtidae > Sinonovacula > Sinonovacula constricta. Next base: position 1,975,832 of record CM017571.1, read on the forward strand.
GCCAGTTGTTCGACGCCTTTGTTGGCTCAATCTTAAATTATGGCACTGAGGTGTGGGGTTTTACTAAATCTAAGTCTATTGAAAGGATTCATCTTAAATTTTGCAACAGGATTCTAAATGTTCGAAGCAACAGTAGCTCGGCAGCAGTACATAAATGTTCTGAAAATAAGTATTACTCTCCAAAACTAATATGTTTGTTTATGCTTACCACGTGACAAAATGTTGACTGAGATGTGTTATTAGACAATGTATATTCTTACAAGTCTGAATAAAATTGGTTCTGTTCTGCCCATGCAGAGATTTAAGGTGCAGCACAACGCCGTGAATGCGGGATAGTTCAAATCTCAAAAAATCTGCGCGATCGTCTGCGCAGACGCTCCAAATTCGTCAATATCCAGTAACCTTAAGGAATGTTCCGTGGACGTGACCAAAACTTTTGAGGGAGAACGGATCATTGCCACTTAATTAAAACTATAAGTACATTTTTCTTAAAATAAATAAAAACTAATTTTATGGCGTTTTTCTAAAAAAACAAAACGGTCATATTCCTATTCTCACGACCTTTTTAAACTATTATCAGTTGTATTTGCAACTATTTTCGATACCGCCATTCCGTATGCTAATTAATTTTCAACCCCACTGCAGACTCTAATATTTGTTTTCGTCCGCCGGTGTAGCTATAACTTTGACTCGATGATTTTGCAAAAAATTTTATTAATGTGCGTATGTGCCTTACATTGCATATTTAGAAGGATTCCTAGCGGAAACAATGATTATGAGTCAATTCTTTATTAATTTATACAACACATATATGAGTATTGAAGAAGCAAACAAATGATATTATGCAAAAACATATGATTATTTTACCGGTGTCTAGGTATCTTTTTCCCGTGAAATTTAGCCCGAAATAAAAAACACGAACTACTCTTGCTGATTATTAATATCTAGTGTGTCAATCTATAAACTGTTACATGAAATATGTAAAATGTTGATTTGGGTAATTTTTTTCACAACAGCTCTTTGTTAATGACCAGTTTGATTAATTTTAAACTTACAAAGCATCATCTCGAAAAAAATCTCTCACCTATTCCCCTCCTTCCAGCTTATTTAGTTTTTTTATTCAGATGTATGACAGTGATAATGATGAAAATGTGTACACATATAAACTTTTGGAACAATATGTGAATGGAGATTTAAAAATAATAGGTATTGCAGTATTTTATTTGGTATTATTTTTTTAGTTAGTAAAAAATGCTTTTGTTTGTTAATAAATACATTTGAATAGTTAATGTTACATTTTAAATTGCTAAACTGCCTTTAACAAATTTCAGTGGATTGATGTCCAAATGTATTTAAAGGCCATTAGAATGAAGAGGAAAGTCAACAAGACAAAAAAGACATTTACTTACATGACAAGTTTGCAAACCAGTTAAAGGTTGACTTGTCAGTGTAGAGGAAATTAACAAAAATGTACTCTTAAGTGATTGAATCAGTTTGGATCAATTCAGATCAGTTTCGATGGTGGACTTATTGAACATTGAAGAATATGTGTTGAACTAAGCTTTTCCTTGAAGCAGTTGACAACTATTGACAGTTTGCATTTTTGACATAACTAGTTAAAAGAAGAAGTGTTAAACTGTTAGTGAGAATAATAAATTTGTGTAATTGAATCTTGATAGTTTGAATCTTCGGATTAAGTATACCTGTAAACAGTGAACTTTGTGTTTTGAAATCATTGTTGAAAATATACTTTCCCCTTGTGTATACTTAGAAGAGTTAAGCAGTTTATATGTTCAACTAAACTTCACATAAGTAGCAAATACTTTGCTGACCAGAGCCTTGTTTCATGTCGTGATATATTATACATTATTAAATATATTTTAAATATATTTTATATTTTGTAGGTGATAATATTACACAATAAAATTGGAATAATAGGAATAAAAATGGTTCATATTTTGTGTTATCACAAACAGGCTACAAAAATAGCAAATTACATAAATTTTTGAGAAAGAAATGTTTCTGATTGTCTTGCTTGTCATATGTTTTGCTTATTTTGTGAATTATAATGATAGTTGTTTCACATATTTTTCTGAAAAATTCTAAAAGATGTGTTATTTTAACTGAAATTATGAATATGCATAGCTTTCAACACAAAACAGCCTTTCCTCATAAAACTGTATCAATTTAAATGTTGGGAACCAAATTTTCTTACTTTTAAAAGAAAACTCTGACAATAGCTTGCTTATATGATGGTCAAGAAGTGACCATAACCATTTATTGATGGAATTTGATGATTTTTTATTGAGTTTCTTACATCCATAGCTACAAATAAATGCTATAAGATCGTTGAAATTATGTATTTAAAAAAAGTCGTTCCTATACCTACTGGCAGCACAAATGATTTATGTTGTCGTGTGTTAGTATCAAGGGCAACTGAATCATTTTGCTCGTGAGCTACTAAACCAAATCTACAACAGTGGAAGTATCAAATCATTCGATGATTGATAGGATACATTTGCATTGCCTCCCTTGTTTATGTATTAATTGCTTTGTTTTACAGGTATGTTGTAAATAGTTAGAATTGGTATGTAATACACGGTACTCACTTTCAGAAACTTTACAAATTATGTCAATCTTAACATTTATACACAACATGTTAAGTAATTTGTAAAAATAATTATACACGATATTATATCAGTTATATAGGCATATTAATTGAACGATTTCAAAAGAACATATCATGGCTCTAGTACACAATAATAAAACAATTCCGAAATAGGGAAATAATCAAAAAGCAAGAAAAATATTCTCTGTATAGTCCTCCTACAATCAAGTTGACACATCATGTTAACATTGGCTAAAAAACAAACAAAACATTTCTTAACAGTGTTTACATTTATAATAAATTGCATATATAAATAAAAGACAACCATACATAACACAAACACAGGATTACGATTTTTACTATTAATTCATTACTAGACGGGAGCTAAATTCTAGTGATTTCTTAATGTACAATGCTAAATTTATTAATTTGCTTTTATTGTCACTCTGTATTAAGTTTACGAATATACATAGAAGGTGAAGAATAATAAAATGTGGGTATATACTTCCTTCTAAAATCATTACAACAAGTTTACGAATATACATAGAAGGTGAAGAATAATAAAATGTGGGTATATACTTCCTTCTAAAATTATTACAACAAGGACATTTAAGCCCAAAGTGGAATTCATCCTCACCTTCAGAAACAGAAATTCTTAAACAGTAGGAACAACATCTTTCATTTCTTTGTTGAGTTTTTCTACTATATCTACCTGTTTGTATTTTAAGTGGTAGTATGCCTAACCTTATCCTTGATAAATAAAATCTTAATGAGTATGGAACCACTTCAAAGTACATTTTCATTGTAAAAATATTCTTATAATACTTGTAATTGCTTAAAACTTTATTTATTTCTATTTTGCTGTGCCATTCTTGTATAAAATTATCAAGAACTCTTTGTTTAAAAATTAGATGAAACTTGGCATTTACAAAAATTTCTGCAAAGCTATAATCACAAAGTAGCTGATTTACCTTGTGAACCTAGTGTTTATATCTATTATTAATATAGGGCCTGTTGATATATTCTTTTCATAAGTATATTTTCACTATTTGTTAGACGACACCAATATTTACATAGCGGGTCACAAAAAGTGGATATCTTGCCAACTCTCTATAAACACACATCGTGCTTGTACTTATTTTTTCCTTCAGTATTCTTTTACAAAATTTTGGATGTATACGTTCTATAGCCTTTGTTTTTAGAAACCCCCAAAGTTCTGAGGAATAACAAAGAATAAAACTGACAAAAGAATAAAAAATCTTTGGTTTTAAATTTATATCCTTACATTTGTATATGAGCATATCACATGCTTTAAGTGCCTTGCCTGCAAGGTGTTCTTGATTCTTGCCAAAGTTCCCTGTGTAATTAAAAACTGTGCCCAAATAATTAAAGTCATTTACCACTTCAGGTTCCTCATTATTGTATGTCCATTTTTCATTTGGGTTTATTCTACCCTGCCTTCTAAACAGCATAACCTTAGTCTTAGAGATATTTACAGTTAATCCCCAATTTAAACAATAGTTTTGTAAAATATCAAGCTTGTGTTGTAAGTCTAATGACAAAGAACCGAGGATAACCATGGCATCTGTAAACAATATAAATATTAGTTATAGTGCTAATTTTATTATTCGAAGGCCTACTATCAAAAGTATGAGTAGGTTTATTAAATTCTTTTTCTAGTTTATAAATAAAACGTGAGAAAAGTAAAGAAGACATTATCTCTCCTTGTCTTAGGCCAACTGAGTATTAAAAAAATCAGAAAATTTACCATTTAGCTTAACATATTATTTTACTTTATAGTACATGTCTCTAATAAGGGTAGACATGTACTCCAAGACACCAAGGAATATGTACATATGTAATAGTAAATTACATGAAGCTATCATCGAAGATGAATTTCATGCATTTTCAATGGCTACATTATTATAACACATTATCTGTAAAATTGATTTTATGGAACAGAGGATAGTCATGCTTTCTATAAACTGTTGATGCCCACAAATGAATCTTAACTAAGGAAATCAGCCAAATATGTACACTGTATTTGTTACTATTGATTAGTTTTGAAACTCTGGCATGATTAATTAATATTATTAAAACATAACCCATCTGGATAATAATGCGCTTTGCATTTTATGCTGTATTTCTGGCAAAAATCCTACTTTTACAAAGTAATTTTGCAATTTAATTGATAGAAAATGATAACTGTCAATTCAAATAATAAACTGAAAAGAAAATCAAATCACAGAACCAAATGCTATCGTTGTCGATTTCTCGTTAACACTCGTCATTACATAATAGCTACACCAACATCTTCATAATTCTAGACAATCGCCGAATTTCTATAAAAGACCAGACCAATAAATTTGCTTTTGAAAACTACTTTTGGCAGTTTGCTCTGCTTTACTTTGAGATCATTCACACGATTAAACGATCCATATGAAATTGTTTCTTTCTAGATATGGGTAACAAAGATTTAGACTACCTACATGAAATCAACCGAGAGCAAAAAGAAAACAACCAATTATACGAGAAATACACTTACATACACGTGTTTTGTTCGATTATCAACAAATTTCATTTTACTATATTAAACAGAATTAACGCTACACTGGCGTTTTGTCTCATATTTGAAGACTTGTAAATATTGTCATCTTATGGCTTCAAATATTTTTCCGCTTTCTTTTTTGACTTATCGTGATCAATCTCGTCATCATGCGGACTTGAAAATTCAACTCTTGGTGTTCCCTGAATATATGCCATTTTGAAATAGTTTCGAAGATCTTCTGTGTCTCCTCTAATCAACGCTAGTGTCATAGCGGCAGCCAAATTGGGATCCTGTAAGGTTATCATTTACGAAATCAAGATGCACAACATTAGAATTCTTCGATAGGTATTAAATATGTATAGGTCCTATAATCATTACAAAAAGTCCTATTAAAGAGAGACAACAGACTTATCTTGGATACAATTTATGCACATACGTTAATTAAATATTTATTACAGTCAACACTATGACAATGTTTTTCAGGTAAGTGTATGACAAAGATTTGTGACCATGTCAGGAGGCACCACATGTCCACAGAATGATTTTAAAGACGCTGAAGGAATGTTGGAATACAGACAGGCAAAGTGAAAGGAGCGGTAATCCCCTTTTTTATTTTTATTTTTTGTAACATCGCACCGACACAGTTATGGTCATATTGTCGACGTCCAGCAAATTATTGGTGGAGGAAGACCCCAGACTTAGTTCTGGGTAGAACCACCGGCGCACCGCAGATAAGCTTGAAAATGTTCCCAGTGAAAGTTCTCGCGCCTACTGGGACTTACAAGTCAGCGACTCTAATCGCTCGGCCTAGGGCGCCCCCACTCCCACTCCCACACACTGTGTGTGTGTGTGTGTGTGGTGTGTGTGTATGTATGTGTGTGTGTGTGTGTGTGTGTGTGTGTGTGTGTGTGTGTGTGTGTGTGTGTGTGTGTGTGTGTGTGTGTGTGTGTGTGTGTGTGTGTGTGTACTTCAACATAAATAAATTTATTGAAAACATATTTATATGTGCATATTTTGTGATTATGGTTAAGCTATTTATTAAATACCTCTGCTTATTGCCTCAAATATTTTGTGATAGTAATACCAATATATGTACGCATTGTAATATTTATTTATCGTTGATAACATCATCACATAGAACATTAATGTAGAGCGTTTTATTTCTGTTTTGTATATTGTTTAGTTGTTATGATGATGTTCGTCATAAAAGACCAAATTTAATTAAGTTGATTCTGTTATATAACAATAATTTATTGATACAAACCAATGGAAACTCCGTAAGTTATTTTCACTGTGACAAGTTGCAGAAGATTTATATAGTTGCTATATGACCTAGCAATATAAAACACAAACAAGTTATTTTGCGGATATAACATGAAAAAAAAGAAAAGAATTTATCATTTTGTGTAAGATAATTTACGACAAGATAAAAAAAACACGAGTTTTTTGGTTACAATACCCTATTCCTTTCAAAAATGTACCCGTTCAGGTTAAATTGAAAGTAGAGTACTCGTTCATCTATCATAGGCATAATCTCGCTATTGCCAAATTATATTTACCTTACCTTTTTCGCAATTTCTTTTATTATATTTTCCGCCAATTGTAACTCCCGTTCCCGTTTCCGTTCCTGTCGTTCCAGATCCCGTTCCTGTCGTTCCCGTTCTCGTTCCCGTTCCTGTCGTTCCCATTCCCGTTCCCGTTCCTGTCGTTCCCGTTCTCGTTCCTGTCGTTCCCGTTCTCGATCCCGTTCCTGTCGTTCCCATTCCCGTTCCCGTTCCTGTCGTTCCCGTTCTCGTTCCCGTTCCTGTCGTTCCCATTCCCGTTCCCCTTCCTGTCGTTCCCATTCCAGTTCCCGTTGCTTTCGTCCCCATTCCCGTTCCTGTTCTACATCTCGTTCTTGATATTCTCCCGTAAATAGAAATCTAAAAATATTTCTGATCGTTCTGAAGAGGCCAAACAGGGTTTCAGCCTAAAAAAAAACAAAAGATCATTGCTGCTGTAATGATATAATGAAATAAAAGTCTTGGTAATAACTATTAATAAATATATAAGTTGTTCTACAAGTCTTACGTTAAAAGAATAGTAATACTCGATTAATTAAGAACAATTATAAAGTTACGAGAAGATAATTACTTGCATGGTACCATTGCAGGCAGTATGTTAGTGAATAAAACTGAAATAAGTTAAATATTGCTATGGTAATATCAAAGCCTGTATACAAACTATTAAAATAGTTACAAACCAGTACAGCATTGAATTTTTTTAAGTTTTTGAAAGTTGTCGTCTTCTTTGTGTTATCGTTATAACTAGCAAAATGTTTGTTTTCGTATTGAGATGTTGTTGTTGCTGTTGTTGTTGATGATGATGATGATGATGATGATGATGTTGTGATGGATTATTATAGCTGTGATGAAAGTTACGTATGTGATACTCACAACATTACTAAAGATGTCTACTACCAAAGCTTGTTGTTCTGTGGGTGTCAAAACTGACATAAAGATGAACACTGAAAATATAAGAAAACAAATTTTAATTATTATCCTGGATGTAACAAACGTTTGTGGATTGAAACGCTTCCATTTTCCAAACTTCACAGCACTTATATTCATGACAGTTTTCCGCTTCTAAAACTAGTGTGAACTGATCGTATGAAGTATGACTACTTGCCATCGCTGTAAGTTTAGCTAGTCAATATCATTAAAACTGCACTGCGTTAAAATATATCAAAATTGTCATGAAGAAAAGTTATCAAGATGCCACCGAAAACCTTTACAAAAATGTCAGCATAGACATTCGAACAAAAGATCCTATAGCACTTTAAACTCGCGAACAGCATATCTCATAATGCGTTTGGCCCTAATAAAACAACACAAATTATCAAGGATGTTTGACGCCCACTGAGCCATGGGGAGTTTGCTTTTAAAGCAAGAAGATAACTAGGAACCAAACTATTTGCTACTTTGCTTTCTTCCTTGTTGTCTGCTCTCCAGATCGGCACCAACGAATAAATTTCAAGTAATAAATCTTTCTTTTCATTTGCGCACAGATTTGCATTCTTTGCGTTTTGTTTTAACACTTTACAGGACCTCTAAGAGTAACGTTGAAACCCCGAAAACTACCACGAGTACCTTTTCCCGTTAGTAATCATAATACAACATGGCGGCTTGGGTCAAATTACAAGTATCAAATGTCTAAAATGGACACAATTTCAAAGTCAATATACACATAGGGTTTTACCAATTTTATCATGATTTCATCCAATTTAAAATTAATTTTGCGGTATTGTATTTTTCACCAATAACCCAGTTAGATTTCTAACAATCCTAGATATTCCGACAGACAGGTATAGTTACAGCGCACCAAAATGTTTGTTAGGGTGTCTAGAAAAATCTCAAATGTACTCAAAAATAAACTCATTTGTGCTATATGAAATCTAATGGTTTCCATGGCAACCATCGTGAAATTTTGATAGGAGGGTATGTTTAGAAAAATGCTTATAACTTTTCCAAAAATGGTGATATTAGTATTAAACTGGTACTCTGTTCAAGGTCATTGAATGGCTATTATGCTCAATTATGCAAATTAGCACTTATTAATATTTATAAATTTTAATGAGAATATAAAAAAACTTTATTTTATATTAGATTCTTTTTATTTAAAAGCAATAATCAAATAAACTCAACATTTTCTTAAGTAATTTGCATACCCTTATTTGTCTCACACATGTTGGTGTAAGTTTAATATGATTTACCTTATTCTATTATTTCTTTTTTATTTACTTTCGTCCAAATTTTGCTAATTCAATCCTAATGCATAATTTATAATTTGGCTAGAAGTCTGCTTATAACTAACAATAACATCGAAGAATACTTTTTGTAACGTTCTGTAAGCGGAGGCTTTCACTGAACTAATAATCGAAAAAAATAATTATGCAAATTAGCCAACATGAATATTCATATCTTAATGGAAAACTAAAAATAGACTTTCATTTAATTTAAAAGCCAGATTCAAACAAACTGAACATATTTAAAACTTAAATAGTCATCTCTCTTAACCTGATACAAGTTGATTCAAGTTTTGTATAAATTGATCTAATTAATTATGCAAATTTGCCAACATGAATAAATGTATTCATATATCTTATCAAAAACCTAAAAGTAGATTGTAGAATACAACATAACAGAATTTCACTTGTATATGTCCCTGTTAAGTGTAAGTAATGTCTCTTATGTTAAATCTGTAATTTTCTGCTATCCAATGTGGTGCATTCTCTTTCACTAACATTATAAAACATTGACATGTCCAACACTTCAAAGTATTTTATAGACAACTCATTTGCATGTTTTAGATATTTTTTCCGCGATATTTCTTAGTAGACAGGCAAAACCTAGTTATACATATTAAATCTAGTCAAGATAACGTGACAATTGTATTTTTCAGTTTCATTGACAATTATATCACAAGCCAATTGGCAGGATGAAAATAAACAATTTTGGACCGCAGTATTTCTTCTGTAATATCGGCTGCATAAATTAAACATTATATCAGAGTTTACTGAATAATGAACAACCGAGTTATGACCAGTGGTGGTCAGACAGTTTTGTGTGCTCACGTATAGCACCAACATTGGACCACAGCCCTTACCCCTCGGAATGCTCCACCTAACATAAATAGACAAACATTTTGCTATTCATTTAAAATTCCCGTAATTTATGGAAACCATCAGAGGGCTTTATATTCTGGAAACATATCGCTGTGGTCACTGTGATGTGATTGGACGGACCGTCATTATATGAAATAAATTAAAATATAATACGCATCATGCACCGTAATGCCAATGCCACACCATCCGGGTGATACCAGATACTGATTTTAGTTACTAATCTCAGTTGTTGAACTCATTATGGAACACCAAGTATACCAGTACTTCGTAAATCAATTACAACGCTATCATTTTTATAAACAAGGACCATTTTCACCTTAAGTGCAAACTTTAATTTTGTGAAGCAAATGTCAGAAAATGTGCAAATAAATCTTCTTGTCACTTGTGTAAATACATGTACATGATGACTTGACCTAATTTGGTAAGTATATATTTAGGTTAGTTTTAGAGTAATTAACCGCCTATATTATACTTTGTAGAACATTCATTTTAGAAGACTATATCCAGTGTATTTAATACAAATTATTATTACATACAGCATGTTTAAGGAATCATACATTACCTGTTAATGTTTTCAAATATGTCTTAAAATAATAAAGTGACCAATGTCACCTTTAATTTATTTTAAAATGCCTTAAAAGTATCTGTAGTCTGGACTTTCACCTTCAGAAAATTATTTGATTATAACCCCACAAGGAAATTTAATCTTAATTTATGTATTATCTAAATCTACCTTTTAAATTCCACTTGTATCTGTTGACCGCACCCACTAACCCCACCACCACCACCACCCTCACCCATGACAATGAAACAGGTGTCATTCTTTAATATGTTTTACGTTACAACAGATGTGTTCTCTGGCTGGGCCTATATATAATTATGGTAAGTTAATATAACCATTAACTGAAAAGATGAAATATTAGACACGAGAAGAAAAGTTTTGTGCTCTATCACATCACATTGGTCATGCAATGTTTTTAATCATCGCTTTGTTTTAGTTCACTTGATAACAATGTAAGAATTTGACATCACAATTGAACAATTCTTACAAAAGAATATACATTCTTGACTTGAAAAGGCATTTAAGCATTTTATAATGGAAGGAATGATTGTTTCCATTTCTAAGGAGACATTTTAAAACCTTTTGTCAGATTAAATGGTTTCAATTCTAATGTAATCTACTATTTCAACCTGCAAACAAAAGGTCCTTCGGATACTAGTGGAGACTTGCCTTTATCGTTAAACTTTTCTATAAGTATGTCATTAAACAAGATAAAATGTGAACATTGATTTTAAGGTATGGCTATTACATAATTGACAAGTTAATGAGCGTAACCTGTGCAGTTATGCAGTCAAACCCTAATAATTTTTTAAGATAAACTTAAGTACTATGTTAAAGCTGATATCAGTCACTTTCAGACACAAAAACATCGCATCCTACATATCCTACATTTGTGAGCGAGTTGTTAGAAAACACCTTTGTTGAATAAAATAACCAATTTACGCTTTTATCTAATACTATATTGCATTTGCGTCTAAAATAGTAATGGAAATTAGGAAAGTCGAGACAAGTTAAGAAATGGTATTTCGTAATTTACATGTGCCAATGTGCCAATTAGAATCAAGGGATGACAGATATTTTGCACCTGATTTTTGCCACTTAGGTCCAGAAAGTTTCGCTACCAAGTAGTTCGTTTGTGCATGCTATAACGTTATATATTATAATGTAACTTTATTATAAATAAAAATATCTTATTGCCAGTTTACAAACGTGGCCTTTTTTACCTAATATTTAATAAAAACTTATGTGTCGTTATATTGAATCATGACTTTCTTGAACTTTAACGAACATATAATGATATGTAAGAACGCAAGTTTGATAAACGATCAGCATATACATGTTATATATTTAAAGTTGTTATAAGAATAACACGGAGAGTGCTTATAAGGGAAACATTTTACATAAATATTCGTGTTAAAGTTTTGTTTTACACACACAAATGTATACATGTACTCAAAAATGAAAAAAATGTCACTTACTAAAACAAAAGTACAATTATTCTTAAGTGACGTTAGCACTTAAATTATTACTGAATGGCGAGGATCATTGATATTAAGCACGTAAAGAGGTGTGGAATCAATTGTTAATCTGCAAACATGTTATTCATTTCGCTAATTTATTCTAACGTCAACTATCAAGTCAATATGTAAAGGTAATTGTTATTTGGCTCTAAGTTTGCGATGTTATTTTAATTACAGTTATTTACCTATAAGTTTGCGATGTTATCTTAAAAGAAATTTAATTCATTTTAAAACCATACTTATTCAGCAAAAAACAAACACTTAAGTCAGCCCTAGCTACGGCGAGAAACTTTTGGTAACTACGGTAATGTATACCTACCAAGTTTTATTAACGTTAACATCAGAAATATTGATCAGTATTTGACTAACCAAGGTTACATAGAATAGACCAGCTGACATGATTGAATAAAGTAAAATAATTCGGTAAAAAATACAATATTAATGTGTTGTGTAACCAAACTATACAAATGTATAGGAGCTAAAACCTTCTATGCAAAACTAATAGGAAAATCGTATTACATTCTCATTAAAATTATTCAATGCGGATTAACACTCCCCACGGAGAAGAGAGGGAGAGGGAAGAGACAAGAGAGGAGGGGCAGGGGGCAGGGGGGGAGGAGGACCAAGGGGCAGCGGGACAAAACACACACACACAGAGAAAGAGCGATGAGAGAGAAAGAGAGAAGAGGACAGAGGGGAGGGAGGGAGGGAGGTAGGGGAGGGAGGGAGGGGATGGGAGGAGGAGGAGGGAGGGAGGGGAGGGGAGGAGGGAGGGAGGGAGGGAGGGAGGGAGAGGGAGGGAGGGAGGGAGGGAGGGAGTAGGAGGGAGAGGGAGGCAGCAGGCAGGCAGGCAGGCAGGCAGGAGGCAGGCAGGCAGGCAGACAGGCAGGCAGGCAGGCAGGCAGGCAGGCAGGCAGGCAGGCAGGCAGCAGCAGGCAGGCAGGCAGGCAGGCAGGCAGGCAGGCATGGCAGGCAGGCAGGCAGGCAGGCAGGCAGGCAGGCAGGCAGGCAGGCAGGCAGGCAGGCAGGCAGGCAGGCAGGCAGGCAGGCAGGCAGGCAGGCAGGCAGGCAGGCAGGCAGGCAGGCAGGCAGGCAGGCAGGCAGGCAGGCAGGCAGGCAGGCAGGCAGGCAGGCAGGCAGGCAGGCAGGCAGGCAGGCAGGCAGCAGGCAGGCAGGCAGGCAGGCAGGCAGGCAGGCAGGCAGGCAGGCAGGCAGGCAGGCAGGCAGGCAGGTCAGGCAGGCAGGCAGGCAGGCAGGCAGGCAGGCAGGCAGGCAGGCAGGCAGGCAGGCAGGCAGGCAGGCAGGCAGGCAGGCAGGCAGGCAGGCAGGCAGGCAGGCAGGCAGGCAGGCAGGCAGGCAGGGCAGGCAGGCAGGCAGGCAGGCAGGCAGGCAGGCAGGCAGGCAGGCAGGCAGGCAGGCAGGCAGGCAGGCAGGCAGGCAGGCAGGCAGGCAGGCAGGCAGGCAGGCAGGCAGGCAGGCAGGCAGGCAGGCAGGCAGGCAGGCAGGCAGGCAGCAGCAGGCAGGCAGGCAGGCAGCAGGCAGGCAGGCAGGCAGGCAGCAGCAGGCAGGCAGGCATGCAGACAGGCAGGCAGGCCAGGCAGGCAGCAGGGCAGCAGGAGCAGGCAGGCAGGCATGGCAGGCAGGCAGGAATTCAGGCAGGCAGGCATCAGGCAGGGCAGTCATTCAGGCATGCATGCATTCAGTCAGTCAGGCAGCATGAATTCATTCTTCATTCATTCATTCATTCATTCATTCATTCATTTCATTCATTCTTCATTCATTCATTCATTTATTTATTTATTTATTTTATTTATTTAATTTATTTATTTTTATTATTATTTATTATTATTTATTTATTTATTTATTTTAGTATTTATTTATTTATTTAGTTATTTAGTTGATAAGAAAAGAGAGAGAGAGAGATAATAAACGTATCAACCGTGAACCAAACGAAGAACTTTGCTATATCAAAAGTTCCAAACAGTAATTGGTCAAAATGTATATAATACAATGTAATACCACAGTCTAAGGAAACGGAAGAGAAAAGTTTATGAATGGTAAATCTTCTGGAGCGAGTGGATGTAAAGCATTTAAATCGGTGTAGAGATCTATAATTATACATATATTCACTGTCAAATATAACGGTCAATGCAGATGTAATCTAATACAAAATATATATGTCTGATTATATCCAAAATCTTATCATTCAAATTAAAACTTATATTTAAAATTTAAAAAAAATATATTTAACTTGAACCGCGTCCATCGTCAAAGAATCTGTATACACTTAAATTATAAGATTTATTAGTTCAGATAGAATAGAATAGGGACTAAATATTCCAACAAATAGAAGAGACAGTGGAAGTCACATCGTTGACACGGATGTATGATTCCTTTGGTTGTGGGCCACAAAACTGGTCAAAAGATAGTGTTCATCGTGACAAAATGACGAAAAGCTTAACGAAAGAGTCACATTGTGACAAAAGGAAATCAGATCGTTGACACAGGTGTATGATTCCTTTGGTTGTGGGCCACATCGATGGTCAAAAGATAGTGTTCATCGTGACAAAATGACGAAAAGCTTAACGAAAGAGTCACATTGTTACAAAAACTGTTACAAATTAGAAAGTGGGTCCATACTAGATCCAGCCTGGGATACAGAAAGGGATAAGAAGATCCATCCTGGGGATACAGAAGTGTATTAGTAGATCCATAGCAGATCCAGCCTGGGGATACAGAAGGGTATTAGTAGATCCATAGTAGATTCATCCTGGGAAGACAGAGACAAAGATAGGGTCCACCTTAAGCAAAATACATACATATCAATAAATGAAACTTTAAAGCAAGAGGAGGGAAGAAGACAAGTGACTACTTAAGATATATTGGATTTATCACCTGTTCAAGTGATAGTAATAACAGTCATTTGTATTAATACGAACATCTTGTAAGTGTTATATATATATATATATATCTTTAATTCCACCTCTGGAACAGTGAAGTTTTAACTATAAATGTATACTGCAATTTTGAACACTTTTTCGACTACAATTGAAACTAACAGTGCTAGTTTAATTTATACTAGAATTTTCTATAATAATAATGTTGATGTATGCATTTGTGTATTGATGTTTTATTTTCTTATATTACAAGATCCAACGTTTATTCTGATTTGACATATTAATTAAAACTGTTGTAAACCACAAAGCTTTATAACTACCATTTGAGTAACCCTTTTTAAAATTAATTGGCATCGCTCCATTGGAAGCGATAAAAACAAAGTTCTGCAATTTGTAGAAATATCCTACACTCTGTGACATTAATTGACCGGGTATTGCGACTTACATTTGAGGAGAAAATTCCATTTATAATGCAACATCATCTGAAAGACTAATATAATATACACAGTATTTCATGAAGTATGTTCATTTTCATAGCAGAAGCAGTGAAGTTCTGTTTATGTCCTCGGGCACTGTGATAACAAGTTTACAAATGAAGATGATACATTAGAGAAGTACTTATTAATATTCAAGATAACGAAAAACATGCATGAAGAACTATGATCGAAGTTAAAATCTGTTTTATTAATGTCATCTCGTGACGTTAGTTTGTTCGGTAACATTTGAATATAAACAACAGAAACTTCGAACGCGGAAAATCGCGGGCCATAAAATTGTCGATAGAAACTACGGTAGAAGAAGGAAGACTATGTAGATTAATGAAAGAAGCTGACTGTGTGTCTGTTAAGATACTGATTACGTATTCTTATCTACCTTTTTTAATGAATTTGGTATTGTGTGCCTGGATATAAACACAGAACCTCAGAGCTCCTGAACTCATTGATTGATTGCATCTTTAAATCTGGTTAACGTTCTAAGTTTTAATAGATTAAAAATTTAAGAGCATAACCTTTATTTTATGTGGATTAAAGTAGGGAAGTGTTTAGAATTTTGTTTTTGTTTTTTGTTACAAACACAAACACAGTTATGGTCATTTTGGCCAACTCCTTCTAATTACTAGTGGAGGTAAACCCAAAATTATGTTTAGGTAGAACCACTGGTGCACTGCAGGTAAGCTGGAAAACCTCCCCACATGAAAGTTCTTATCCAAATAGCACTAGAAACTCATGCAGTGAGGGGCTCGGGATATACAAATCACCCACTAACCTCTTGGCCACTATTGCACCCAGTTAATTGTTCCCAGAAAAAAAAACATACACAACGAAGCTTATTGTCAACAGCATATACAAAGAAGATTTTATGTAATTAAAAGTAAATTACTTATTAAACGGAAATACATTAATAAATAATTTGAACTTCCAGAAACTCAACCTGAATGTCAATGAGATGAAATATCAAAGAGAGAGAGAGAGAGAGAGAGAGAAAAGAAAGCAACCATGTCATTTGCGGATATGTTTGAGTATGTATTCATGGCTGTTAATATTAACATAATATTGAGTATTTACTTGGACAGAACTTTACACTTCTATTTGTATGTCTTGTTAACCAATTTATATACTGTGAGTCACATACAGGCATACATGTTACATAGTTTTATATGATTACTGGTACATAGAGACAGCACATGTCTGACAAGCCAGGGGTTCTTGGTCCAGGCCTTGATCTAACACTATTTTATTTTCCTTTTTCCTTCATTTTTTGTATTTAAGTTCCAATTCTTTTGTAGAAGCAAGCTTATTGGTTAACAATGTTGAGTTACCGCAAAGTGTTTACTTGAAAGACAGTTACTTAAATAGACATGAACAAACAAGGCAGTAAAATGGTGTTTAACCTCCTTAGCACTGGTAAACTTAGTGTTAATGTTTTACTGTTTAATCTTTCTGACAATCAATATCCATGCATGTATGCATACTTTATAACTTGTTGATAGACTTAAAAAATCACCAAGACAGAAGGGAATTATGGTGATGCAGAATTTGAACCAACCCTACTACTGTTGCTGCTGCTGCTACTACATGTTACAGTTTCAAGGTTTCAAGACTATACATTTGGTATATAAATACCTATAATTAGGTATAATGGAACAATACAACCACTTACAGAAATTATGTTTCCTATAAACAGGTATTCTTCGTAACGTAACAACAGAACATGGATCAACCCTATTCATGATGGGTTACATGGTTGCAGCCATGAGCCACTCGGTGATGAGGAATGCAAAAAACACTGGCGATACCGAATAAAGCCGATCATAAACTGAACTGTTGGCAGGTACCATCCCAGAAAAAGTTCAGGTTAGCCAAAGTTATGTTTAACTTTTTCATTGAACTTGTGGTATTTTAGCATCTGTTCATTTACATGTTAATGACTTCAAAGGAGCCATCATTTTTAACTATTATAATACTTGTATAAAAAAAGTTTTAACTCGTTTTTACAACAGTAAATAATCCTTTTTACCATTTTTAAGGAAGAAAATCTGAATATATTGATTAAAGTTATAAAACTTAAATACTTAAAAATATTCAGGCAAAATATTACCAGGGGTTAATATTTCTTGTTAGTATTTAGAAAATGTTTTAGTTTATGGTATGATATATTGATGTCTAAAACCATTTAAGACTAAAAACTTTAAATTATTATGATAATAGCATCATTTGCCAGCTAAAATGTACTTAAAATGAAATACTTTTTACAGATTAAATGGAATCAGGAAAAAGAAACTAAGCATATGGGTGCTGTATCCAGCAATGAGAAGAAACATTACCATTACATTGGAGAGCTGTTGTGAAGTATCCTACAGTCCTGACTGATAGAATAAAATGGAGCTCTATCTATGATTGAGATCCTTGATTTAAGGAGTATTTACACTATTTGGCACCAGTATTCCAAGACGCCATAGTTGAGATATTGACCCATAAGATGTCTTAGTTTTGAGTTTTTGAGAACAGCTGATATTGTTAGAAACACCCATATACATCAGGTCAGTTTAATGACCTCCCCACATTCAGTTTTAGTCTAGAGTAGATCCTGAACCTAGTTACAGTTGCAAGTCATCTATTTAAATAGTTTAGCTGCAGGAGCACCTTTTTATCAAAGTAGAAAAAGTACCTTTTTTAGCTCACATGAGCCTATGCCGCAATATGGCTATATAAGTAAACTGAGAAAATCTTTTTGTCAGACACTGCAAGTTTACCTATTTAGTGGTTTTTTACATGGCTCAAAATTATCATTTATTAATTTATAAATTAGGTATGGGACCAATTACAGGATTTGTAACTAATGAATGGTTTAGACTAATCAATTAATCTATTTATTTTATTTATTTATTTATTTTTTGGGGGGTGGGGGGCAAAGAATGTATTTATGTCGTTTGTCCTATTGTAAAAGAGTATAACGGCATCAATGGTGTGTTCATGAGTAGTCAAGGCTGGGAGGATAGATCTATGTCATCCTTCTTTACTCTATATAAATCCGCCATCTTATATGAGGTAAAAAATGAGGGAATTTTTAAGCCCGCTCTTGCGTAACGTGATTTCAAGCAAACGACAATGGCTTCGTGTATTGAGTGGGTGTTAACGTTGAAATATGTTTTTTACAGTATTTCAATGTTGTTGTTTAATAATTCGGTGTTAAACTATGTATATTCTTATATTAAATTGCTTATACGGAGGCGAAGAATAGGTATGCTATTTCTAAAAATTCAAAGTAAGCGCTCTTAATCCTTATTAATAGGCACGGCGTGTTACTACCCGGTGAGATTTAACTCTGACTAAACTCTATAAGGCTCTATGTATCTAACCGGTGAGATTTAACTCAGTAATGTTGTATGTACCTAAAATAGGTGAGTTTTAACTCAACAAGGCTCTATGTACCTAAAACCGGTGAGATTTAACTCAATAATGTTGTATGTACCTATAACCGGTGAGATTTAACTCAATAAAGCTGTATGTACCTATAACCGATGAGATTTAACTCAATAATGTTGTATGTACCTATAACCGGTGAGATTTAACTCAATAATGTTGTATGTACCTATAACCGGTGAGATTTACCTCAATAATGTTGTATGTACCTATAACCGGTGAGATTTAACTCAATGATGTTGTATGTACCTATAACAGGTGCGTTTTAACTCAACAAGGATGTATAAGCCTATAACCGGTGAGATTTAACTTATCAAGGCTGCATGTAAATATAACCGGTGAGATTTAACTTATCAAGGCTGTATGTACCTATAACCGGTGAGATTTAACTCAATAAAGCTGTATGTACCTATAACCGGTGAGATTTAACTCAATAAATATGTATGTACCTATAACCGGTGAGATTTAACTCAATAATGTTATATGCTCCTATAACAGTTGCGTTTTAACTATACAAGGATGCATGTACCTATAACCGGTGAGATTTAACTTATCAAAGCTGCATGTACCTATAACCGGTGAGATTTAACTTATCAAGGCTGCATGTACCTATAACCGGTGAGATTTAACTTATCAAGGCTGCATGTACCTATAACCGGTGAGATTTAACTTATCAAGGATGCATGTACCTATAACCGGTGAGATTTAACTTATCAAGGCTGCATGTACCTATAACCGGTGAGATTTAACTTATCAAGGCTGTATGTACCTATAACCGGTGAGATTTAACTTATCAAGGCTGCATGTACCTATAACCGGTGAGATTTAACTTATCAAGGCTGTATGTACCTATAACCGGTGACATTTAACTTAAAAAGGTTGTATGTACCTATAACCGGTGAGATTTAACTCAAAAAGTTTGTATGCACCTATAACTAGTGAGATTTAACTTATCAAGGATGTATGTACCTATAACCGTTGAGATTTAACTCAACAAGGCTGTATGTACCTATAACCCCTGAGATTTAACTCAATAAGGCTGTATGTACCAGTAAAATGAGAACCAAAGTTGCATTTTAAGCATGTAAATTACTGAAACATTATGTACATAGAACCAATTTATAAAATATATAATTTGTTTATTTCGTTTACTGTAGATAGATCTATAATGGTGATATATAAAATATTGCCATTCTTTTTCGTTTATCCGGATTTCACTTTATGTCTAAGAAATGCCTATAATTATAACACGCAAGATATGGTTGTTTTATTATTTGATATTAATATTTAAAACATATTAACTTATTCAAAATAATATACAAAAATAGTTTGTTCGAATATGATAAGTCCGACGTACGTAAAGAGTTGTCAATCAGTGGGACAGGTGAGATCCTGTAACCGGTGAGATATTGTTTCTTCGTTTGTTTGTAGCCGGAATGACTGTAACTCCTATAACTGTACATAAATGTAAAATATCTACTTACAAAAGATAAGAGGGTAGCACTTTCCTGTCATTTTCGACAATTTTCTTTGCTTCCAACGTAATCAAGTACCGGGATTAAATCACAGTCCTTCGTTACCTGAAAACAGTACAACGTCAAAAGCAAGTGATTCCTGTTGCTACAATACGAGACTATTTGACCCAACGACTATTCAACCCTACCTGTTGACAATTCAGCTCCTCGACCATTCGACCCCAGCTGAAAAAGTTAAGGCGACTATTCAACTCCAATAAAGTTATATGGCTGTATGTCGTTTAGAACAGAACTGTCCTGTTCCGTTGTTTAATTTTTTTCTGTTTTATATGATATATTATTCGACTATGTTATGATATTACTAACTAGATGTCAGGATTGAATGTTTCTTTTTTCGTTTCTTCCATCTTTATTGATAATATAATATACAACACCCGAATTACTTGAAAAGCAATGACTTTGGCAGCAATATTATATTTGATTTGTGTGACAGAACGATCTTTGTATAAAGTCGTATTTATTTAGAACAGAATTATGTAAACCCATGTTAACCCATTCCGCTGTTGTTCCATTTTATCGTATATTTATAATGTTCACGTCATCCTAACATTTCATTTAAATAATTGTATTTTCATAATTATTACACACAATTAAAATATTCTTCAAGTTTTTCAAGTAATTTGGGTGTTGTATATTATATTATCAATAAAGATGGAAATAACGAAAAAGAATCATTCAGTCCCGATAAATATATTTATTTTTATCATAACATAGTTAAATAGCATATCATATAAAACTGGAAAAGAAACAACATTAAACAACAGAACAGGACAGTTTTGTTTTGTTCTAAACAACATACAGCCATATAACTATATTGGGGTCGAATTGTCGAGGGATTAAATTGTCGCCTGGAACAGGTAGGACTAAAATCATGTTGGCAAGCAAATGGAATCAGACTACAGTTATTTGCCCTTGGTTGACCACAACAAGGAAGTGTTTACATGGTAAAAAGTGCATGTGTTGAAAGTCTGATATAAATAAGTTGATGAATGAAAGAGATGGCAACATGGACATTTTTCAACAGTGGACCTTAATAAGCTGGTAAATGAAAGCATTGATGAAGACTTTATGTCAATTTGTCTATTTTCAGTGATTGTGTACATGGCCAAATTCACGTGGTTCCGGCGGATTACAGCCGAATGGTGAATTGTTGTACTTTGACTGGAAATTATGGAACCGAAAGCAGCTTGACCCCCATCATGCTGCAGCTAGAATTTCTTCTCTTGGATGATACTAATGACAACAAGTGACTCTGATTTGATTGGAGAGTTACCAACATGACCAGTGTCCACAATGTCTATATAGAACATTAGTAAAAATAACTGTGGTCTGAGGCCAAATAGACTGGTTCGCATTTCCAGCAAGCAGCAAGCATTTGTAGCCAGCAGCTAGAGTAGCAAAACGAATTTCATGCCAGCAAGCAATAAGTCCAGATTCGGGATGACATTAATAACGCTTTGATGATCGTGCTTTTTTTAATTTACTAATTGAATGGTTAAAGTATATATATATGTATGTCAAATATAATTTTCCCTTGTAATTGTTGTTCTCATGTTGACTTAAATACGAAAAAAAAATTGAGACTTAAAATATTTTGTAATATAGTAGTTGAAATAGACGGGTTACTGTATATTAACCACCAGAGTTCACCTACATTAAATGATTGTGATGCATTTTCTGCGCATGTTTTGGTATAAAATTTAGCCATAATTCTAAAGCTGAAAAGCTTTTAGATCTAGCTCTTTCTTATATTTAATCTATTTGCTATCAAAGTTATCAAAAACAGTGATTATCTTATTGCAACACCGATTTTAAGGCCGGTCTCTCCTATATATAAGGAATGCGACGAAATCGTTTTGTATCTATTAATTGGTAAAAAAGTGATCTTTAGTTTTGTTTTTAAGATTCATACCTCGTCGAAATATAAGAAAGTTTACGCAACATTTCATATGCATTTGTTAGAAAAATAAAAGCTTCCAATTTACTTTTTATGCCAACTATTTTATATACATGATCAAATCCTACCTCATTGCTTTTTATGTGTACCTGGCTGTTCAATAAATCACACAGAAATAATCCTTTTAATTGTATTAATATTCTTTGAAGGATTCCATTTAGCAGTATCCTGACAGTTAAACATATTGAGCTCTTTGGCCCCAGTTTGCTCTCTCCACACCGTTACCCTCTCACCACCCAACTAATTTATGACCCTCTTATCAATTAATGAAAGTCCACAGGGAATCTTGTGATTGAGTTCTGTGATAAGGAACTCTGAGATTAGGAATAGATTTTTTTTTGTATCTTGCAAAGCGGTCGAACGTGTTCGTTATTCAATATGCTAGTTATTATTTGGTGATGTATTTGTTTTGCTGCGGTTGCTGCTGCTTCGGCTTTTACTGCTGCTGATGTTTATGCAAGACCAGTCTCTAGAGCATTTTACATTCTTAAAATCAGCTAGATTCGATACTTAGAATAAACAGCATGTTTTATATTTTATGAATGCGATTCACATTAGAATTGTATACTTAACAATCAATATTGTTGGGACATTTTAGTGTCCGTCTATGTAGAATATTCATATTGTTTGCTGGAATATGTTATCAGCACAAAGTACAAAATCATTTATAATTGTCGTCTTTCGCTTATATTTTAGTTACAAAATCTCTAGTATACAGCTTGATTATAACACTTGTGCTACTGTTGTGTAAAATGAATAAACAAATATGGTATATAGCGTGAAAGAAGCTACAATTATATTACACACAAGCGGTTGCAGATGCTACGGGCGGATAATCTATTATCTAAAGTTATTCAGAGCAAAACCACATCAATAATCACTGTAAGGTTTGTTTAAACTACTAACGTCATCAGCTTATCTGTTTATAGAATATAAAGGCACTACACAATATTTAACAGTAGAAAACTTACAAATATGCATTGCATATAACATTGTATATTCGCCTCATGTTATTTGTCTTTTTCAGGTATGTAAACTGCCTATTGTAAAAATGCATCAATAAAAATCCAAACCATTCAATTTGTGTTTGTTCTTTTGTTTAGTTCTTTATATAAACTGCAATCATATACATAAATACAATATAAATACATGCAGAAAATCACACAAAAATAACAAATACGGGGAAGATTCGATAGGATTCTGTGACTCACAAAGGGAAAGCAAAAACAACAACAACAAAACAAAACAAAAAAAAACACCTTTATATTTAAAAAAAGCCAGACAGTTTGGCCAAACGAAAAAATGCATCGGCAAAGAAAAACTTGAGAGTGGCAAAACTAATTCACTTGACGGAAACAAATGTTAGAGACAGAAAAACCATAAAAGCTTCACCTCAGGTGGGCATATTTCGAATAATATAACTACTGTATCTAGAAGATAACATGAGTATATGCGGTCGGAAACAGACGTCGTCGCATATTGTTAAATCACAGATAATTTCAAGTATCACTGAAAGTCGCTTAAAATTGAAGGAAATCTGCGCCTCTTACAGGTAATGTGACGCAGAACACTACAATTATCTGTAAACAAAACATATTCACCTAATGCATATGCAACAACTAAACCCCAGCTTGCGTTCGACATAAAACAATCTGCGATCAAATAGAGACGTCGAAGACAGTAAAAGCGCACAGACCGGCAAGTAATATTATGTACAATATATATCTGACGGAGCGCGGTGCCTCTCACAGGAAATGTGACACCCCAAACGATATATGTTTGTATACTTATATATATATATTTATAGAAATTTATATCTAAAAGGAAATGGTCACAACAATAGCCTAGCTAGGGAATGACATGAGAAAATTTGCGATCGAAAACAAACGTCAAATTCATAAAATCAACGAAAACTAATTATTTTTTTTACTGTTTTGGAAATTTCCCATTGCATGTCACAGGGAATGTGAAGCAATTAAGTGTTTGTCAACAAGATAGATTTACAATTTACGTCAAAGACAGCTAAAATAACGGAAAACTAAGCTAACATGTGAAGATTTGACAAAATTTTGTGGATTAAAAAAGGAAATGTTACAAAACACACAATACATGTTATCAACACGATATATTGCCGTAATGGAAAAGGGCAACAACATGTTTGGAGATAACATAAGCATATGTCCGATCGAATATTTGAATGGTCTTTGTGTCACTCACAAGGAATGTGACGCAATTAACTATGCATGTATGCAAACAACATTAAAATAGCTAATGAAAAAACGCAGCAACAATACCCAAGCTAGGGGTTAGCATAGGGTATTAACCTGTCAAAAACAGACGCCAGTCACAGTAAAATAACAGAAAATTAAACTAAAACAGGATATAATTGGCAGACACTTGTGCCATGTACAAAGAATGTGACTCAAAAACTATCAATATTTGTTAAAATAAAACATAAACTTTATGAAAATATGCAACAAGGATACCCTAGCTTGGGGAGGACATAACAAAATATGCAATCAAAGCAGACGTCACGGTCAGTAAATTCACAGCCTGGAAGCCGAGTATGTTCAAATTGACGGGACTCTTACAGGGAATGTGACGCAATGAACAATACATGTTCATACACAAGACGAATGGAACTAGTAGAAAGATGGAACATAAATAATCTACCAAGGAGATGACATGAAGAAATACTCGATCGAAGAGTGACGTTATATACAGCTAAAATAACTGAAAACTAAGCTTGCATGTGTAGATTTGATCAAATTCTGTGGATTAAAAAAGAGAATGTGACACAAATGTTGTCTAAATGGAAAAAGGTAACATCAACACTCTAGCTTGGGGATTACATGAGTATATCAAAGAAGACGTCAATTATAGAAAATATACAGAAGGTTGCCGTAAACGTCTGCTATATTTGAATGGTTCTTGTGTCACTCACGAGGAATGTGACACAACTAACCATATATATTTGCAAACAAAAATAAAATAGCTAATTGAAAAACGCAACAACAATAATCAAGCTAGGGGTTGGCATACAGTAACAGTCGGTCAGAAACAGACGTCAGTAACAGTAAACACACAAAAAAGTACAATAAAAACAGTATATAATTGACAAAGCATTGTGCCTTGTACAGGGAATATGACGTAATAAACTAAGTTAACATGTGTAGATGTGACAGAATTATGTGGGTGAAAAAAAGGGAATGAAGCAATGTGACATAAAACACAATGCATGTTCATCGACATGACATGATGTCGTAACGAAAAAGGGTAACAACAACACTCTAGCTTTGGTATGGCATGAGCATACCTCCGATCGAAAAAAGACGTCAATTACAATGAAGATACAGAAGGTTGCCGTTAACGTCTGCTATATTTGAATAGTTATTGTGCCACTCAGGAGGAATGTGACACAATTAACTATATATATTTACAAACAAAATTAAAATAGCTAATTAAAAAACGCAGCAATAATACCCAAGCTAGGGGTTGGCATACGGTAACAGCCGATCAAAAACAGACGTCAGTAACAGTAAACACACAGAAAAGTACAATAAAAACAGGATATAATTGACAGAGCATTGTGCCTTGTGCAGGGACTGTGACGCTATAAACTGTACATATTTGTTGAAAGAAAACCTAGACTTTATGAAAATACGCAACAAGGATACCCTACCTTGGGGACGACATAACGAAATATGCAATCAAAAAAGACTTCAAAGTCAGTAAATTCACAGCAAATTAGCCTGGAAGCCGAGTATGTTTATATTGTCGGGACACAGTGCCTCTTACAGGGAATGTGACGTAATGAACAATAAATGTTCATAAACAAGATGAATGGAACGAGTAGAAAAGTGCAAAACAGACGTTAGTTACAATGAAGATACAGAAAGTTATCTTAAAAGACCGCAATATTTCAATGGTCTTTGTGCCTCTCACGAGGAATGTGACACAATTAACAATATATGTTTGCAAACAAAATTAAAATAGCTAATTTAAATATCCAGCAACAATATCCAAGCTAGGGTTTGGCATAGGGCAACAGCCGGTCAAAAACAGACGTCAGTAACAGTAAACACACAGAAAATTACAATTAAACAGTATATAATTGACAGAGCATTGTGCCTTGTACAGGGAATGTGACGTAATAAACTATACATATTTGTTGAAAGGAAACATAGAGTTTATGAAAATATGCAACAAGGATACCCTAGCTTAGGGACGACATAACGAAAAATGCAAGCAAAAAGACGTCAAAGTCAGTAAATTCACAGCAAATTAGCCTGAAAGCCGAGTATGTTCATATTGACGGGACTATGTGCCTCTTTCAGCGAATGTGACGCAATGAACGATATATGTCCATACACAAGACGAATGGAACTAGTCGATAAATGCAACATAAATATTCTAGCTAAGGGATGACATGAAGAAATACACGATCGAAGAATGACGTCAAAGACAGCTAAAATAACGGAAAACTTACAAGTTAACATGTGTAGATTTGACAAAATTATGTTGGTTAAAAAAGGGAATGTGACACGATACACAATGCATGTTCATCGACACGACATGGTGCCGGAACGAAAAAGGGTAACAAAAACAATCTAGCTTGGGGATGACATAAGTATATCTCCGATCGAAAAAAGACGTCAGTTACAATGAAGATACAGAAAGTTACCGTAAAAGACCGCAATATTTGAATGGTCTTTGTGTCACTCACAAGGAATGTGACGCAATTAACTATATATGTGTGTTAATAGGAAACAAAGATTTTATGAAAATATGCAACAAGGATAACCTAGCTTGGAGAGGACATAAGGAAATATGCAATAATCGTCAACGTCTGTAAAATCAGAGAAATTTCGCCTTGAAACCAGATATGTTATATATTGACTGTCCTCAGTATCACTTACATGGAATGTGGCGCAGTGAACGATATATGTTTATACACTACACGAATTGAACTATGAGAAAAATGTAACATCAATACTGTAACTAGGGGATGACATGAGGAAATATTCGATCGAACATAGACGTCGTAGATACCTAAGATTATAGGATACTAAACCAAAATGTGCATACTTGACAGCATTATGTGAGTTAAAAAGGGAAGGTGACACAATAAACCGTTTAACTTTATAAAAACTACGCCGTAATGGAAAAGGCAAACAACACAACATTCCCCTTATAAAATATGCAACAAGGATATCCTAGTCTGGTGAGAATGTGACTAAATATGCAATCAAAAATTCGTCAAAGTCAGTAAAATCACATAAATTAGTCTGGAATCCGGATAAGTTAATACTGACGGTACTCAGTGTCATTTACAGGGAATGTTACGCAATGATCGATGTATGTTTATAGAAGAAAAATAAAACATCAATACTGTGGTAGGGGTTGATATGAAGACATGTTCGATCGAAAATATGGACGTAATGGCAGATAAAGGAAAACTGTGTATATTTGAAAGCATTCTGTGACTTATAAAAGGAATGTGACACGACAGACAGTATACGTTTATGAAAACATCATGTTGCCGTAATGGAAAGGGGAAACAACACAACTCTATCTTGGGATGAAATAAGCAAATGTCCGCTCAGAAAAATACGTCAATTACCATTGAGACACAGAAAGCTGCCGTAAAAATCCGATATACTTTAATTGTCTCTGTGTTATTCGCAAGGAATGTGACGCAATTTACTATATATGTTTGCAATCAACATATAACTAGCTAATGTAAAAAATGCAACAATACAAAAGTTTTGAGTTGGCATAAAGTAATATCCGGCTATCAACATACGTCGGCAACAGTAAAATTACACTAAAATATGGTAGTATTGACAGACCCTTGTGCCGCTTAGAAGGAAAGTGATAATCTATACATATTGGTTGAGAAGAAACATGGTCCCTATTAAAATCTGCAACAAGTATACCTTAACTTGGGGAAGACATACAGAAGCATGCATCAAAAAGACACCAAAGTCAGTAAAATCACAGAAAAGCCCGGTTATACTGAAGAATACAATGGCCACTGCATTTTACTGAAAATTAGTCTGGAAGCCGGGAATATTTATATTGGCGGAACTCTGTGTCCCTTACAACAGTAATTCTCAATAGCTTGAGAATGACATGAAGACATATTTGATCGGAGATAGACATCACAGACAAATGATGAAGGTCGCCAAATTTTACTGAGGTCTTCAGCTGAGAGCTATCTGGAGGGTTTCGATCTTTAATGCCCAGGATTAGCATCTGGAGTCGAGATACTCGGCATGCAGGCTAATTTGTCGTGAATTTACTGACTTTGACGTCTTTTTTATTACAGATTTCGTTTTGTCGTCCCCAAGCTAAGGTATCCTTGTTGCATATTATCATAAAGTCTATGTTTCCTTTTGACAAATATGTATACTTTATTGCGTCACAGTCCCTGTACAAGGGTCAAGGGTATGTCAATTATATCCTGTTTTTAGTGCATTTTCTGTCTGTTTACTGTTACTGACGTCTGTTGTTGACCGGCTGTTACACTATGCCAACACCTAGCTTGGGTATTGTTGCTGCGTATTTTAATTAGCTATTTTAATTTTGTTTGCAAATATATATATTTGATTGCGTCACATTCTTCGTGAGTGACACAAGAACCATTCAAATATAGCGGTCTTTTACGGTAACTTTCTGTATATTCATTGTTGCATTTTTCTACTAGTGCCATTCGGCTTGTGTATGAACATATATCGTTCATTGCGTCACATTCCCTTTAAGAGGCAGTGTATCCCGGCAATATAAACATACTCGGCTTCAGGGCTAATTTGTTGTGAATTTCCTGACTCTGACGTCTTTTTTTGATTGCAAATTTCGTTATGTCCTCCCCAAGCAAGGGTATCCTTGTTGCATATTTTTATAAAGAATTTGTTTCTTTTTAACAAATATGTATAGTTTGTAGCGTCACATTCTCTGTACAAGGCACAAGGGTATGTCAATTATATTCTGTTTTTAGTGTAATTTTCTGTGACTTTACCGTTACAGACGTCTGTTGTTGACCCGCTTTCACTCTATGTCATCCCCTAGCTTGGGTATTGTTGCTGCATTTTTTCTTTAGCTATTTTAATGTTGTTTGCAAACATGTATAGATAATTGCGTGACATTCCTTGTATGGGACACAGGGACCATTTAAATATAACGGACTTTTATGGTAACTTTATTTTTCTTCATTTTAATTGACGTCTGTTTTCAATCAGAGATATGCTTATGTCATCCAGAGTGTTGTTGTTGCCCTTTTTCACTATGGTGTCATGTTGATAAACATGTATTGTATGTTGTATCACATTCCCTCTTTTAATCCACAGATTTATGTCAAATCTACACATGTTAGCTTAGTTTTCCGGTATTTTAGCTGTCTATGACGTCATTCTTCGATCGAGTATTTCTTCATGTCATCCCCTAGCTAGACTATCTATTATGTATTTTTATGTTAGTTCAATTCGTCTTTATTGCGTTTATTGCGTCACATTCCCAGTAGGAGGCAGTGTTTCCCGACAATATAAACATACTCGGCTTCCAGGCTTATTTGTTGTGAATTTACTGACTTTGACGTATTTTTGATTGCAGATTTCGTTATGTCCTCCCCAAGCTAGGGTATCCTTGTTGCATATTTTCATAAAGCCTATATTTCATTTTAACAAATATGTCTAGTTTATTGCGGCACATTCTCTTTACAAGGCACAAGGGTATGTGAACTATATGCTGTATTTAGTGTAATTTTCTGTGTGTGCACCGTTACTGACGTCTGTTATTGACCGGCTACTACTCTATGTGAACCCATAGCTTGGGTATTGTTGCTGCAATTTTTCATTAGCTATTTTAAGTTTGCTTGCAAACATATATAGTTAATAGCATCACTTTCCTCGTGAGTGACACAAGGATCATTCAAATATAGTGGACTTTTAAGGTAACTTTCTGCATTCCATTGTAATTGACGTCTTTGAATGCCTATTTATTAATGCCAATCCATAGCTTTCGTAGTGTTGATGTCAATTTCTATTCGGGCAACATGTTTACTTTTTAAACGTGTGTTGTTCATTGAGTATATAGATTTTTTAATTCACATAATTTTGTCAAGTATACACATTTTAGCTTATTTTTTACATTATTTAACTGTCTCTGGCGTCTATATTCGTTGCCATTTTTCTTTATGTCATCCCCAGCTAGAGTAGTGATGTTTCATTTTTAAATTCGATCAATTTGTATTCATTGTAAACATATGTAGTTCATAGAGTCACATTCCATGTAAGTGATCCAGATATTCACCCGATTTTAAATCTAATATAGATATGTTTTCAATTATGTACCTCTATCAGCGTTTCAGTCACCGTTAGCGTATCATTTAATTATCGTATATCCGTTGGCAGTCCCCACGTTATAACAATAGTTTTTGCAACATTTAAGTAGGACTTCACTTATCTTTTATAATTTAGATTAGAGTATTATTGATATATACTTTATATAATGTAATACTTTCTTAACAACGTATTATTGTTGTTTTTTAAAATTATCTATTACGCAGAAGAAACGCTGGATTCAAATAAGTTTTAATTCAAATATCATTTGATTTGTTATTTCTACGTTTGGTACTTTTAAATAATACATTTTTTCTCGATGTTATTAGTTTGCGTTTAAAAAGGCACGTTATACATACCTTTCTTAATGTCGGCGGCTCTAATATTTCTTCGGCTAACCCAAGTTAATGCTTGTTGCTTGCTGCTTGCCAGCTTGATTTTAGTCATGTAGGAGTTAGATAGCCGTGGGGTGGAATAGTCGCGTACTGTCTCACTACACCCAACTCAGAACCACAAAGTATTTACCGAAAAAGATAACAAAATATCACGTGTTTAGCCACGTGACACGGCACAGAGGAGATAACCATAAATTCGTTGCAAGTTATAGCCGAAAAATGCGATCTTAATTTTTTAGAATTTAGTGCGAAAGATGAAAGTTTAATGTCAACAATGACAGCAATAGTAGATTTGTTTTGTAAGTATTATTATTTCGTTTTATACCAACTGCTCTATTCTCCAGCATTTAATGATAGGTAACGATTCAATAGTATATTTTATCTTTGTGATTAGCTTGAAATATGTCAATAATTATAAGTTTGACCCCTTGCGGTATATAAAAAATACTTTAATCAGCAGTTAGGAGTATTCATTCTGTAAAATGAGTACTTTAAAATGTCATCTGATCGATAGATTTATGCACGGTTGCTAAGTACTTTTCATAGTTCTTTATTTAAGTACATTGGTGTCTTACTTTGGACTGCACAGTTTGCTAAACCTTATGAACTATAACATTGTCCAGAGGAAAATAAATGAGTTTTTAAACATTGTACTTTTTCTTTTTTAGATGTTAAGTTAAGCATTTTTGAGGAACCCAAGATTATGCCAGGAACTTGCCATATGTATTGTATGCATGCGTATTATACACATCTTTATGTCTATACCATTATCTTTATGAACACTGTTGTTAAGTACGTTTCATTGTTCTAGGTTTAAGTAAACTGGTGTCATAATTTAGGGCTGCACAGTTAATGGTTTATAATTGGTGAAATTTCCCTATCGGAAATAAAGAGTTTTTAAAAAAAGACAATATGTGTCATCATGGTGATGCATATTGGTTTTATTAATTTGATCTGAATCTTTTTGATCATGTGCAAAATATATTATTAATTAGACTGTATCACATTTCAAATAAGAAAAAAAAGTTCTTGAAATTAAAAATTTTGGATTTTATTGTGTGATGTAACCAGTTGTTAAATTACTATTTCGAGGCAATGTATTTGTGTTCATAAAAGGTGATAGATCTTGTGTAAATAAAAAGCCTATTAAGGTAACATTGATAACTCATGCATTTTTGTGTTTAATTTGATTATGTTATACAGCTTTTGATTTAAGAGTAGGAATTTGACCAAGATACAACACTGCAGTATGTTGAGTATGTTGCAGTTTGCCAATGTTATGGTCATAATAATTATGAAAAGGTACATTGTCATTTCTTATTAGTTTTGTGTTATTGCCAAGTTTTTTCCATATACATGTGATACATCCTGAACATAGTCAGTTGTCCGTATTTGATGAAATTCTAAAACTATTAATTATATTACATATTTATTAAGGTCTGAAATAACTGTTAAACGATTCTCAGACAATGAAAATGAAGATAATAAAAAACATGTTCAATTTTTGCATTATGTGTTTAAGGTAAAACCACATGTCGAAGGAAAGGTGCCAACAGAACAACAAGTGTCCCTGACAAGGAATCTTTAACCTAACTAAATAAAATTTGAGCAAATGTTTTACCACCCTGACTCAGCTAAACAGTCCGATACACAAGATCTATTTATTGCACCTAGCTGTAAATCCCAGAGGCAACTAAGAACCTGCTTATTGACTGTCGTTTGAATAATTATCTACTGGCACAAATTGATTAACACATTCACCAAGGTTAATAAGAATATATGACAAAGTCCTATGAGTATTGCTGCATATACCAAACTCCGAAAAGGCACAGAACAAAGGTATTTCACATGCAAGCCAAGCGAAAAGTAAGAACAAATTTTGAGCTGAATCATTTAAGGAAAAGAGCAAACCCGACAGTTACCGCCTTGGAACGGTCAGTCGGCAATATGGACCGACTGGGGTGCTTAAACCGGTTTTACAGAGCTCTAACCTCGCACTTAAGTCTTAAGTCCTGCAGCATGAATTGAATGGTACATACTACTCAGTCATTGGAGAAATGGTTGAGAAATGGGTCAGAGTATATGTCAGTACAAAATATTAGTGGTTAATGCAAGATTACATTATGAGCATGTTATAGCTTAGAACATCAGGGCAGATTACTACCCACAGGCTAGGTTATAGGCCCTCATGACAAATATCAGGCACTCAGTCAATATTTTACTTTTGATGGGTAAACTATAGTCCAGCAGGCCTTTTTTTTCTCAAATGATCAGAAAATATCTTAGCCATATTTATCTTCTTAGCCCATATTTCATTCACAGGTTGCAGCTCCTTAGGTCGTACAAAAGCCCACCAGGCTATATATTACATGTATATTCACCTCATTACAGATTATACACGGTAGACTCGCACGTCAAAAAATTAATCCTCTTAAATCATCACATTACACATTGAACCATGTTTAAAAGAGCCACCCAACCCTCCGTTCATATAATACCCCCTCGGACCATATTATAAACTCCTCAGACCATACTATACACCCCTCAGACTATACTAGATACCCTTCAGACTTTACTATACACCTTCAGGATATTATAACCACTAAGGCATGATCTTAGCCCTCAGGCCAAAATATACTCATCTCAGACAATAAAACACTTTCAAGTGCCATTGTATACTCATCACAGCCAAGACATTACACAAATTAGACACAAATTGTTCCCCCACCTCTGTCCAAATAACACAACTACCAGGCAAGATTATACCATCTTATTCCAAAGAATATCCTATTAGGAAATATCGTACCCTCTCAGTTCATAATATATCCAAAATAAGGCAAGCTTAAACACTCTCAGGCCAAAGTTTACCCAAATCGAGCAAGCTTATACGGTATAGGTATTACCCTCTCAGACCAAAGTATACCCATACCAGACAAAAAAGGCGACCTTTCAGGCCACCTCATACCCAAATCAGTCAAAATGAGACCCTCTTGGGCCATGACATTCCCAAATTAGGCCAAATTATATCCTCTTAGGTCATAGTGTACTCTTGCAGGCAATACTTTACCTAAATCATCCAAAATAATACCCTCTTAGGCCATCCTATACCATCTTGGACAGGAATATACACTCTTACGATGGCACAGACCCTAACCGTTTATGGAACAAACTTAAAGGCCTAGGAATACACGGATCTTTCCTGGATTCAAAGAGGTCATTATATAAGGACGTCAATGTAATGGCTGTATATTATCTACGATTCTTTTCATTATCTACATAAATGATCTAAGTAATTCGTTAGATGAAAGGAAAGCAGGAATTATTGTGGCTGGAAAAGATACATTTCGGTTTTATTGACGCGGACGACTTGTTGCTAATGGCAGACTAAGGAACAGCTACATCTACTACTCAGTACACTATCGGACTGGATCTGCACACATGGAATGTTATTAAATAGACGGAAAACTAAGTAAGTTATGTGTTTTAGATAACCATCATCTGTTAAGTCGCACTTTAAATGTATATGTAATAATGATATTAACTGATCATCAAATCATCAAGAAAAACAGTTTGCTTTTTCTTTCTCAGTATCTTATTGTTTATTATCAAAGCACTTTTGTGTCTGGGTTATGTTCACAGGGAACAGTGTTTCCTAACATTAACCCACTTTACACATTTTAATTTGGAATAGATGCAAACAAATACTGACAGACACTGTAAACAGAAAGATCTGGCATGTCATTGATTCCGATGGAAATAAGGATGTTACCAAGCAAATCTATACGTACTTATGTGCTAATGCGGTTAATAATTACACATTTAATTGACGTTAAATATATAACTTAACAGAAGTTGTTGTCAAGTGAAAGGTAGTATGCCATTCAATATAAGACTAAAATACTACCTAATATCAAACGACTGATTGCTAAAATCAAATTGTCAGAATTATCAAAGAAATGGATACAGCTATTTAGTACATGTGTGGGTAAGAGTTTGCAAAATGTTCGTGAAAATCAAGAAAGGACTAAAATCTCATGTCGGGTCTTGTGTTTGAACCCAGAACCTTCCTATCCATAACTTTAACCTTTTGACCAAGAATGTTATAAATGCTTTCTTCGTGTTTTGAACGTTTTTTATTTATCCGAATCGAATAAGATCTGTCTGAAAAATTTATGTGTCTAGGGTTTGAATTATCAACCCTCCGATCCCAATTCTTAGTTTTAAGCTCTTTCCTAAGGACATAACAAGCATACCACAAGCTACTTTTGGCTATGGACTGTTTCGCTGCTTATAGATAATCTCACTTTGTTATCATGCAGTCCAAACATTGAAGGACGCACCGAGAAGCAATCCTGTCTACTTACGTAAGTATGAAAATGTAAGGGTGTACCAAGAATCCGTGTACAATTACGTTTAAGGTTTAGACATTTATTAAAAAAAGAAATAAATAAAAAAATCTCTTGTTTTCTGTCATGTTTGTTTGAAAGTTACAGGCATATAAAATTACAATAAAACACATTTCATTTATTTGCTGTATCTCAGAAAGTCCGCAGAACAGACTTTCCCCATGTGCTGATATCAGTGAGCATTCCACGTTTAGGCGTCGCGCTCCAGCTCGTCGCGAATGATACAATGGTGTGGCCAATAATAAGTTAGGCTGCAGCAATATGGGGGAACAAGTGTCTGTCTGTCTGTCTGTCTGTCTGTCTGTCTGTCTGTCTGTCTGTCTGTCTGTCTGTCTGTCCGTCCGTCCGTCCGTCCGTCCGTCCGTCTGTCTGACTATCTGTCTGACATGTCGGTCAGTCGGTCGGTCCGTCCGTCCATCTGTCTATCTGCAGATGGGTGGATATTTCCGCTCGTGCAAAGGAAGTATAGGCGTAATATCTATATACAAATACGTGTGTACGTGTTTTCGATTATATATTATAAACATACCATTAGATGCAGACAAACACATATAAGACTTGTTACTCAACATTATAAGATGATGTTTATTCGTAATTTACTTTAATGATTTTTTTGATTTTTTTGGTAATCGATAGTTTCTGATTGACTATTTGCAAAAGATGATAATATGCTTGTGATAAAGAATATAATAATTATAAACGCGCAAATCAATTAAACTATTTATGTAAAAGACAACGGGTTTAAACTGTTTAATTCTGAAAATTATCAATATAATTTTGTTTTGTTGCAACGTACGTAAGTCTGTTAATTATTGTTACGATTACGGTCAGAATGTACAAGCAAAATTCATAATAAGATGTACGCCAATGATGATTTTTCAATATTTTTAAACTAATATGAAATAAGAAAGCACGTAAAAAAATTATTCAAATAAGTATCATTTATCTAGACATGATAAAAAGTACGAATAAGAACAAAGACTGAGCTCCCGGATCCATGTAAGGGTGTGCTGATAATGTACACCTGATCTCAGATGTTGAACCTTAAGTATACAAGAAATTACCTAGGTAGAAATGGTGGAGGTGAGATGAAAAGCTGGACCCGATGAAAGTCAGCACATATATACACAAGGTTAGAGTTCCATCCTGACACACATTTTCATCTTAAATAAATAAATCATGTCCTAGCTTAGGCATACATGTATATGGTAGAGATTGGCCCGATAGAAGCATCAGCCCGTGTGTAGATGTGCCTATATTTCAACCAGGCACACATTTCCATCTTAAGTAAACGTGTTATATTCTATATACTCATATATATGGTAGAGATCGAAAAATTGACCGGATAGAAACATCTGCCCGTGTATAGATGGGCTTATATTTCCACCCAGGCACACATTATCGTCTTAAGTACACGAGTAATATCATATGTATATTCTCGATTTCGAAATCACCAAATCTTGCGCAATCGCGTTCCGCGAGATTTGAGGTAAGTGGGTTCCGGTTATGCGCTCGCTTGTAAACATAGAACAGCTGACTTACATTCGTTTCTTCTTCGCACACAAATACAGGGACAAAGTGAATTAAAATGATACAGCAAATCATCAGAACCAATATTTAGTTTTTAAATGAATTGTACACGCTTAGATAATTTATTTTGCTATGTGACCGAACGATTTCCGCTGTGCTGAAGGTTATAACTATGATGAGAGATCTCGAGGGGTCTCATGCATTTTTTTTACAAGATTCCGTAAGATAAAAATCTCAGATATGCGTGGCTGACTAAAATCAAACGTTGTAAGAAATAGAAACGTTGTCACTCAGCCTTGGGTTCCAAGCAAATCTTTCAAATTATATGGCTGTCATTTTAAAAAAACCCACCCAGCCAAGTCAAGGAAAAATAGTTTAAAGTGTCCAAGTATATCTTCCCATAGGCCTGCAGTAACAAAGGCCCCGAGATAGCACTTAAAAGAAAGTAAGCTGATTTCTTTACATACTCCCCCACCCTCACCCCCCACCCCACCCCACAGGCAAAAAAGCAACAGTTGGACAACCCTCTTTAATTGTTTGCATGAACGCCTCTGATAAATTTATTTCTGTTTGTTGTGAAAGAAGAAAAAATATTTATGTATTCCTTGAGTAATCCGATATCATTTGTGACTGACTAAAAACTCCGGGGACTCTTACTAGTGACCATTGGAGCTGGATTCTGTCTGCATGCAAAATTATTAAAACTCAAATAATGTTTATATTTAATCACAGAAATGTATTCTGTTTTGCTGTCTGGTACTCTGGAAGTCAGCAAACAGCTTAAACTAATCTTCACTTGTTTGCTTAGATTTAGATCATACTGTAATTTCTGATGGTCGAAATGTTATACTGCATAGAAATGTGTAACAGTTTGACTAGATCATTATTTCATAACACAATGACAAAGTGAAAATAAGTGCAAATTTTGTTAGTGCTAATATTTTTTTCTCATGCATATTTTAAGATCGATCTACATGGAAAATAAAAGTTCAGTTATAACAATATATTAGGAAGGCTAGGGGAACTTGTAATTTTGCAGAGATGAAATTAACAAAATTATTGTTTCCAGTCGGCACGAATTTCGTTATTGTTTTTTGTTGATAAATAATTAGATTCAATATATATTTATGTATTGGAGGAGCAATTACATATATTAATCAAAATCAAAATGTTCAAAATTAACTGATTCCACAAATTGTATTCTATTTCGATTGCATTTTACACGGATGAATTACAAAACATCAACTTAATTCAAATTTGAGACTGCACAAGATTAGTATGTTCACTTAAAAGCTAGCCATAAATGCGTTTTATTGTTTACAAGAGTTTTATATTTTACATTAACAAGTTAAAACTAATTAACAATGTATGTTGCTATATCATTATGTGCTTATAAGTCTCCACATGATCGGCCAGTGACATCATGTGCAGCAAGCAGCAATGCTCTGAAGCTTTACGTATGGCACATGTCGTAAATCATTTATCCATCCTTCAGTTAGTGTGTTAATATCCATTAATGTCTGTAAAATTGATCACTATGAATACTTTGTGATGTAGGTTTTTCAATTTGATTAGCTGGCAATGTTATGATTCTTCGTTCCTTTAGATGACAGACCAATATGTTTTAGTACAGTATTCAGGCCACCATTTGTCATCTGCATGATCTGTTGATCCATTAGGTTATTTCTGTACAAGATACAACCAATGTGGATCAAGATCTGACAGCATCAATGTCTCAGCAGTTTTTGGATCTACACCGGTCGCACATGCAATAAAGCCTGTCTATATGGAGTAAAGGGGAACCCAGGATAGTTTGAAATATATATGACTGCAAAGATCAACAAATTTTCTTCTTATTAGTTAAATACTTTTAAAAAAATTCGAGCCTCGACTGCAGTCATTTTCTACAGGATTGGGCCACTTACTTACTGCTGGATTTAGTTTGGATTGGTTTGCTTTGACAGCATTGTCAGCCTTGTATTACAGCTAACTTTCAGTCAGATTGTGACAATTGCTTTCTAAATCAATGTCTCGCCATTGCGTGAGTATGAAGTAAGTTCATAACATGTGTTCAATTCAAACAGTGACCATAATCGTCGTCAAGTCAATCACGTCATTTTTGTTGCACCCAAATCGTGCGCAATTTACAAGCGAGTTCATTTTTAAAACGGTTACAACACAGCTACTTACAAGTTAATTCTCTGCATCATCAGATCTCTTCCGTTTCTTAGGCATAACTCTTCTATTTCAGGTGTATTTTGTAAAAAAATTACGGGAAATGTTGTGTTTACAGTTAGATTCAGCTGTCGGATATGACTCTATATTAGCGCGCAACCCCCCTGACCTACTTATTCACGGACCTCAGTCTGGAATTTCGAAAAGGTCAATATGGTAGACACTGATAGATAGGTCCGATACAAACACCAGCCCGTGTATTGATGGGCTTATATTTGCACACAGGCACACATTTCCAGCTTAAGTAACCGCGTAATATTCTATGTATACACGTACATTTATATATCGTAGAGATAGAAATGTTGGCCTTAAAGGAGCGTCAATTTTGACATTTAAAAATCATGAGAAAAATGCTAAGCGGGGTATGCTCCAAGGGCGGTTATCATCCGCAAAGCACGGTATAGGCCTTTTCCGAAACTAGGTTACGTCCCTTGAGGTTACACGACACTAAATGAATTTTTCTTTACTCTATAGTGGGTGGGGGGGTGTCAGCTGGTTAAGTCTATGGTCTTCACAAATTCGAAAGCAATTTAAAAGCGAACCGTTTCTTTCAAAACCACTTAAGTATATATGCTGAGAAAAGTCAATGCATTATCTTATAAAAAGGATTTCTGCGGAAAAATAAACTATTTGTTGCGAAGACGGTTATCCTACCCTGCATAGTGTACACGCACAATTTCAGTGAAATGATCAGTTCCCGTCTAAATGGATCAGCCCATTAAATGAGCATATGGATGCAGTTATTTTGCATTTTCATGAATGTACAATGCTTCAGCTTTGTTTTGCATCACATTTTATGAGATTATCTTAATAGTAGCAAATACAGTCGTCAGCAAAGGAGTCTACATTAAAATATCAAAACGACTTATGTCAGGCGTTCGACTTCCGGTGAACATTAATGCTAACCGCCCCTTGAAAATTACCAATCTGAACACCTCGGATAAGTCACGAATCATCCCTCGGATGTATGATGGTAGTCGGATCACGTCAGCCATTTCCCTAAATGGGACTTCTTTTGAGATAGGCGTCAAAACAAAGATGGCAGCTCGGGTGACAGCTCCCTACAGTACGATGCCTGTAAATCATCAATTTGTGGCGGCTTCAAATTTAAATCATCCAATTTTAATTAACCCAGCGCAGCAGACACAAGCGGTCAAACGATGACATTGTTTGTGTTTTGTGCGGACTACATTTCAGGAATATTCTTCTTCCGACTTCCGGCCAACAAAACGATCGTGATTTCAGTAAGTGTTATTGCACCAGATACATCCGAGGGATGATTGTCCCGAGGACGGAATTACCCGAGGAATTCCGATTGGAAAATTACTTTCCCCCAGTAGTTTACTGTGCATGCCCGATAAGCTCTAAATAAATACAACTTACTTCCGGAGACTTCAAACTATTTAAACTAATTATGTTATATGGCCTCGCTGTGTTTGCATGCAATTAGCGTACATTTATTCTTTAAATGCTGATGTTAGTACTGATAAAATCTAAATATTTCGAAGTATTTGAAGTATTCTTAAACCATTATTGATATGGTATCCAAAGTGACATTAGTTGTTTATGCAGTTGCATGCTTTTACACCGAACACAGAGTAATCAACCAGTTTTTTCACTATTTACGTATTGTAGCATTGTCCTTTGTCAATAAGATAAATGTATTCAGTATAAATTTATTGATTATAATTGACACTGTTTTTAAGCGATATAAGATACATATAGTCCTGTTTAATAACCTCTGTTATCTCCCCTGAATAATTGTCTCCCTTAAACGCTCTTTAGCGTGGAGGTTCGCATTTCATTTCCGGTTGAGAGCAAATAAAAATGTCAACAATGGAAGAAAAAAGTTTTAAACTCGACTAAAAAGAGATATTATTTTTGTGTGTGTAGCAATATCATGGGAGAGTTGACAGAAGGACGCCACCCTTCATAGATTTCCAACTGACGATAAACTGAGAAAACTGTAGATAAGTCGAATTAAAACATTTCCACTTGCAATATGAAGAATTATCGACTTTGTTCAGAGCATTTTCTAGATGGAAAATACACCAAGAAGAATCCTATACTCTTCAGATTCGTCGTAGACAACAAAGTTTTAAAAGTGGGGGTGGGGGGATTGTGTGTGCATCATTCACGGCATAATCAAAACTCCAAAGCGCGTCAAAGATTTAATTGTTTACAGAAAATGTACAATCTATGAAAATTTCGAATGATAAAAGAATGGTCGATGCATTTATTATTATTCAAGTATAAACAATGGCTGCGATTAATAGCTTACACGAGCAAATCGAAACAAAGACCATAACGTGACGTAAATAGCGGCGAATTTGCAAAAAGATCATTAACAGTCACACCTCCAGTGCATGACCGCAATAAAACAATTGACGGTCGCACATTGACTTTCGGGTTTTGTTGAGTGGCCGTTTATTACATGTCAATTAATGAAGCAGAATTGTCAGTTCAAGATGACCGCTGATTGGACGACAATTAAAGAACAAAGTTAATTACGATTAATTTTAGTCAATCATAGATACGAGGGAACATGTTAATAACAAACACTTCGCAGTTGTGTCTTATTTCATCAGCTTTGAAGAGTTGTATAAAAAATATAATGTTGCAGCTGTTAGTACAGGAGTTGATATTCATTTTACTTGGTTAAAGTTATAGAAAAGAAAATAATTATCATATACTGTTGTGAAAATATACTTAATGGTATCGTCCATTAATTAATTTTCCCTCTAGAAAATGCTCTGAACAAAGTCGATAATTCTTCAGATTGCAAGTGGAAATGTTTTAATTCGACTTATCTACAGTTTTCTCAGTTTATCGTCAGTTGGAAATCTATGAAGGGCGGCGTCCTTCTGTCAACTCTCACATGATATTGCTACACACACAACAATAATATCTCTTTTTTTAATCGAGTTTAAAACTTTTTTCTTCCATTGTTGACATTTTTTATTTGCTCTCAACCGGAAATGAAATGCGAACCTCCACGCTAAAGAGCGTTTAAGGGGAGCAATTATTCAGGGGAGATAACAGAGGTGATTAAACAGGACTATATGTATCTTATATCGCTTAAAAACAGTGTCAATTATAATCAATAAATCTATACTAAATACATTTATCTTATTGATAAAGAACAATGGTACAATACGTAAATAGTGAAAAAACTGGTTGATTACTCTGTGTTCGGTGTAAAAGCATGCAACTGCATAAACAACTAATGTCACTTTGGATACCATATCAATAATGGTTTAAGAATACTTCAAATACTTCGAAATATTTAGATTTTATCAGTACTAACATCAGCATTTAAAGAATAAATGTACGCTAATTGCATGCAAACACAGCGAGGCCATATAACATAATTAGTTTAAATAGTTTGAAGTCTCCGGAAGTAAGTTGTATTTATTTAGAGCTTATCGGGCATGCACAGTAAACTACTTGGGGAAAGTAATTTTCCAATCGGAATTCCTCGGGTAATTCCGTCCTCGAGACAATCATTCCTCGGATGTATCTGGTGCAATAGTACTTACTGAAATCACGATCGTTTTGTTGGCCGGCAGTCGGAAGAAGAATATGCCTGAAATGTAGTCCGCGCAAAACACAAACAATGTCATCGTTTGACCGCTGGTGTCTGCTGCGCTGGGTTAATTAAAATTAAATGATTTAAATTTGAAGCCGCCACAAATTGATGATTTACAGGCATCGTACTGTAGGGAGCTGTCACCCGAGCTGCCATCTTTGTTTTGACGCCTGTCTCAAAAGTAGCCCCATTTAGGGAAATGGCTGACGTGATCCTACTACCATCAAACATCCGAGGGATGATTCGTGACTTATCCGAGGTGTTCAGATTGGTAATTTTCAAGGGGCGGTTAGCGTTAATGTTCACCGGAAGTCGAACGCCTGACATAAGTCGCTTTGATATGTTAATGTAGACTCCTTTGCTGACGACTGTATTTGCTACTATTAAGATAATCTCATGAAATGTGATGCAAAACAAAGCTGAAGCATTGTACATTCATGAAAATGCAAAATAACTGCATCCATATGCTCATTAATGGGCTGGTCCATTTAGACCGGAACTGATCATTTCACTGAAATTGTGCGTGTACACTATGCAGGGAAGGATAACCGTCTTCGCAACACATATTTTGTTTCGCAGAAATCCTTTTTATTAGATAATGCATTGACTTTTCTCAGCATATATACTTAAGTGGTTCTCAAAGAAATGGTTCGCTTTTAAATTGCTTTCGAATTTGTGAAGACCATAGACTTAACCAGATGACACCCCCCCCCCCCCCCCCCCCCCACTATAGAGTAAAGAAAAATTCATTTAGTGTCGTGTAACCTCAAGGGACGTAACCTAGTTTCGGAAAAGGCCTATACCGTGCTTTGCGGATGATAACCGCCCTTGGAGCATACCCCGCTTAGCATTTTTCTCATGATTTTTAAATGTCAAAATTGACGCTCCTTTAAGGCCAACATTTCTATCTCTACGATATATAAATGTACGTGTATACATAGAATATTACGCGGTTACTTAAGCTGGAAATGTGTGCCTGTGTGCAAATATAAGCCCATCTATACACGGGCTGGTGTTTGTATCGGACCTATCTATCAGTGTCTACCATATTGACCTTTTCGAAATTCCAGGTCCGTGAATAAGTAGGTCAGGGGGGTTGCGCGCTCATATAGAGTCATATCCGACAGCTGAATCTAAATGTAAACACAACATTTCCCGTAATTTTTTGACAAAATACACCTGCAATAGAAGAGTTATGCCTAAGAAACGGAAGAAATCTGATGATGCAGAGAATTAACTTGTAAGTAGCTGTGTTGTAACCGTTTTAAAAATGAACTCGCTTGTAAATTGCGCACGATTTGG
This sequence comes from Sinonovacula constricta, assembly GCA_007844125.1. Taxonomy (NCBI): domain Eukaryota; kingdom Metazoa; phylum Mollusca; class Bivalvia; order Cardiida; family Solecurtidae; genus Sinonovacula; species Sinonovacula constricta. The sequence goes on from CM017571.1 coordinate 2,019,841, forward strand.
GTGCAACAAAAATGACGTGATTGACTTGACGACGATTATGTTCACTGTTTGAATTGAACACGTGTTATGAACTTACTTCATACTCAAGCAATGGCGAGACATTGATTTAAAAAGCAATTGTCACCATCTGAGTGTAATACAAAGCTGACAATGCTGTCGAAAACAAACCAATCCAAACTACATCCAGCAGTATGTAAGTGGCCAAATCCTGTAGAAAATAACTGCAGTCGACGCTCGAATTTTTATAAAAAATTCTTTACCTAATAATAAGAAAATCTGTAGATCTTTGCAGTCATATATATTTCAAATTATCCTGGGTTCCCCTTTACTCCATATAGACATGCTTGCATGTGCGACCGGTGTAGATCCAAAACTGCTGAGACATTGATGCTGTCTGATCTTGATCCACATTGGTTGTATCGTGTACAGACATAACCTAATGGATCAACAGATCATGCAGATGACAAATGGTGGCCTGAAAACTGGACTAAAACATATTGGTCTGTCATCTCAAGAAACGAAGAATCATAAAGTAACATTGCCAGCTAATCAAATTGGAATCCCTACACCACAAAGTATTCATAGTGATCCATTTTACAGACATTAATGGATATTAACACACTAACTGAAGGATGGATAAATGATTTACGACATGTGCCATATGTAAAGCTTCAGAGCATTGCTGCTTGCTGCACATGATGTCACTGGCCGATCATGTGGAGACTTATAAGCACATAATGATATAGCAACATAAATTGTTAGTTAGTTTCAACTTGTTAATGTAAAATATAAAACTCTTGTAAACAATAAAACGCATTTATGGCTAGCTTTTAAGTGAACATACTAATCTTGTGCAGTCTCAAATTTGAATAAAGTTGATGGTTTGTAATTCATCCGTGTAAAATGCAATCGAAATAGAATACAATTTGTGGAATCTGTTAATTTTGAACATTTTGTAATTGCTCCTCCAGTACATACTTTCCATGTAGATTGATCTTAAAATATGCATCAGAAAAAAATATTAGCACTAATAAAATTTGCACTTATTTTCCTTTTGTCATTGTGTTATGAAATAATGATCTAGTCAAGCTGTTACACATTTCTAAGCAGTATAACATTTTGACCATCAGAAATTACAGTATGATCTTGATCTAAGCTAACAAGTGGAGATTAGGTCAAGCTGTTACCAGACTGCAAAACAGAATATAATTTGTGATTAAACATCTTTTGAGTTGCATAATTTTGCATGCAGACAGACTCCAGCTCCAATGGTCACTAGTAAGAGTCCCTGGAGTTTTTAGTCAGTCACAAATGATATCGGATTACTCAAGGAATACATAAACATTTTTCTTCTTCAACAACAAACAGAAATACAATTTATCAGAGGCTTTCATGCAAGCAATTAAAGAGGGTTGTCCAACTGTTGCTATTTTGGCTGTGGGGTGGGGGTGAGGGTGGGGGGAGTATGTAAAGAAATCAGCTTACTTTCTTTTAAGTGCTATCTCGGGGCCTTTGTTTTTGCAGGCCTATAGGAAGATATACTTGGCACTTTAAACTATTTTTTCCTTGACTTGGCTGGGTGGGGTCTTCAAAATGACAGCCATATAATTTGAAAGATTTCCTTTGAACCCAAGGCTGGATGACAACGTTTCTATTTCTTACAACCTTTGATTTTAGTCAGCCACGCATATCTGAGATTTTTATCGTACGAAATCTTGTAAAAAAATGCATGTGACCCCTCGAGATCTCTCATCATGGATACAACCTTCAGCACAGCGGAAATCGTTCGGTCCCATAGCAAAATAAAATTATCTAAGCGTGTACAATTCATTTAAAAAACTAAATATTGGTTCTGATGATTTGCTGTATCATTTTAATTCACTTTGTCCCTGCTTTGTGTGCGAAGAAGAAACGAAAGTAAGTCAGCTGTTCTATGTTTACAAGCGAGCGCATAACCGGAACCCACTGACCTAAAATCTCGCGGAACGCGATTGCGCGAGATTTGGTAATTTCGAAATCGAGAATATACATATAATATTACTCGTATACTTAAGATGGAAATGTGTGCCTGGGTGGATATATAAGCCGATCTTTACACGGGCAGATGTTTTTAGAATATAACACGTTTACCTAAGATGGAAATGCGTGCCTGGGTGAAAATATGTTGCCCATATATACACGACTAATGTTTCTATCCGGCAAGTTTGTCTATCTTTACCACAGACACGTCTTTATGATATTACTCATTTACTTAAGATGGAAATGTGTGCCTGGTTGAAATATAGGCACATCTACACACGGGCCGATGCTTCTATCGGGCCAATCTCTACCATATACATGTATGCCTAAGCTAGGACATGATTTATTTATTTAAGATGAAAATGTGTGTCAGGATGGAAATCTAACTCTGTGGATGGACTCTGAAGAACAAGATTATAAAAATAATGAACATTTTTAAGTAAAAGTTAAAATTGTGTGCACATGGGAGTGCGTGCGTGCGTGCGAGCGAGCGTGCGTGCGTGTGTGTGTGTGTGTTTGGGTTATGTGCGGGTAGGTGTATGTGCGCGCATGCGTGAGTATGTGCGTGCGTGCGTGGAGGATGTCCGGGTGGCTGTGTGTGCGTGCGCGCGTGCGTGCGTGTGTGCGTATGTGCGTGGGGGATATGCGGGTCCGTGTGTGGGCGAGTGGGCCGGCATGCGTGCATGCGTGAGTGTAAACATGACAAACAAACAACAGCTCAATAACATTTTACAAAAAATGTCTGAACAAAACAGAGCGCACTTTACGAGTAAGTTTAAACTCATACTTTTTTTGTTTGTAAAACAGTTATTTTTCATGTTCTCGTGCACAAAAGAAGATGGTATTTTTGTTTACTAAAGTAGCATGTTACTACAGCAACAATAATAACTTAATAACTAGTTTATTCGATTGTAAGCATGGAATATGCAAAGTCCTAGCCCCATTGCCAAAATAATTTACAACACCAATGTCTCAGATATTCTCATCCTAAAGAAAAAAAGGTTTTATATAAGTTATTCCATAAAACGATACAACATTTACCTGTGTATCAAATTTATTATTATCTGTGAGTATTTATCATTTCGAAAACTGGATCTTGAAAACATTCATCATATGTCAGCATTGTTATCAATATTTTAAACTTGACCAAGGTGTCTCATGCATACCGTGTACAACATTAATTTGATAATGTTTATATTATCAGCGATCCCACATCTCTTTGAAAAGGAAATGCACGGTAAAGATTGACTTTAGATGCAGTGTTATGCAAAATGTTAATATTTTCGGAAAATACATAGTCTGTAAGGTCCGCGCACATTTAAAAATACATCACAGCCATCTTTGCAGGAATGCGTTCATATCATCTCTGAAGTGTTTATGGTCATGAGATTATGTTTCTGAACCCTGGATCGAAGGGTTTTATATTCAAACCCTAGCCCTGTCACGACAAGTTTTCAAATGGATTTTATTAAAGATTCGGATGATTAATTCACATGCATAAGAAAAACGTGCAACACACCAAGAAAATGTTTATCACGTGGTTAAATTGTTCTTGATCAAGTGGTTAAGGTTATAGACGCGGGATCGGAGGGTTATGGATTCAAACCTTTGACCTGACATGAGATTTTGTTCATTGTTCAGGAATTATATTAAACGAACATTTAGCAAAAACAGAATATATTCAGGTTACCTATTGCTTCCTCACACCCAGATTTACAAATGGGCAACACCCATCTTGGATACAGCTAGAAAATTGCGTTGCATAATAAGTCATTAGCTAATTTGTAGTATTTCGGTCCAATATTTGAATGACATACTACCTTTCACTTGACAACAAATGTGTAAAGTTGTATTCTTCAAGTGTGTAATTTTAAACCACAGTAGCACATACTTACGTAATAACATTGCTGTGTTACAACAACAGTTCGTTTAGGATTAAAGGCATACCAGATTGTTCTGTTTTTATTGTTTCTCTCGGTATATCTTCATCCATATCAATTTAAATGGGCGCGGTAGGTTAAGTTTAGGAAACAAAAACATTGTTCTTTGTAAACATAATCCAGAAACAAAAATACTTCCAAACAAAACAATTTTGAAAAGATAAGATACTGAGAAAGAAAAAAGCACCATGTTCCAGAAAAAAACTACCTAAACAATAACCATTAGTGTAAAGTGAACATGCTGCACTTGTGCATTTTCTGCTTGTACTCTTTAGTTTTATAGTTAGTTGAACTTAATTGTACAAATGTGGGAAACCTTTTCTTCTTCTACATATGTTACATCTTAGAAAGGCTTTTAAAAGGTGTCGGGTTTCGCTTTTTATGGTTTTAAACCATTATATGGTCTCTGGAGACTTATAAAATATTAAAAACCTTCTAATAACAACAATAATTTTCAAATATATTTTTGTAACTTGCCCCATATTGCTTGAACCTAGTTACCTGTTCCTGCTTTTGCGTCAAATCAACGACCTTTCTTGTCAGGATAATACACCTAGTTACTTGTATTTGAGAAATGCATTAACAATTAAAGCTCAAATTATCGCAGGAAGACTATAACCAAGACCTTTACACCCGTGTACAGTAGTAGTACGTATCATATGTACTGCGTTTATAATGTCAGCCTTTACTTTATGTAACAAAAACTGTTCGTGCATTTTAAATACTTGTTTCAGTCTTTCACATACTTCGTTATTGATGTATATGTATCTCGGCAAAAAAAAAGCTCAATATAAATCCGTCTCGCTCTCGGCAAACACATTTTATCTCCGCGATAATAAGGAAATACAGCTAGGGGACAACAGCTGGGTTTGCTCTTTTATCTGTATTGTCTCGTCCCAGTTTTCAAGTAGCTTTTAGATTTGACTTAACATGTTGTTACATGTTGTCTTGTTCTGTTTCAGTTATTAGTACATGTTACAACTCATTCAAGACCTTTTCATATTTTTCATGATTGAGAATTTTCCATCGTATAAGATATCCAACAAGGGAACTATACTTGTCACCATTTTTAAACCATTTTCGAAAATTGTTCCAACAGCTGTATATATATAGCAAATCAAGATTAAATATGTATGATTAAATATTATATTTGCTTAAGCATGACTGAGTTAAAGAAATGTTTGATTAAGGGTGGCTATTATTTCAACATTTAACATAAACCATCTGCATATATTTACCACATAATTGATTTGCACCTATGGAACATAAGGTTTTTCTATCATCTACTTAACGTATTTGTTACAGTTATGTTTGTTAACCCCATTGGTATGCTGATTAAAGTAGTATAATATGGTATTATATTATTTTTAGCAATATCCGTTAATTACATGTTTCTTTTTTATCTACTGGTATTCGTTATATTGGATTAATATATTTTTGACAAATATGTGAAATAAAACCAAATATAAATACACACACACACACACACACACACACAGATATGCTTTCTGTTTTCCTGGCATGCATTGTTTGATCGCCTATACTTTATATAGTGACGTGACGTCAAAATTTTGGGAATCCAATTCTGGATCTATTCTGCGCGTTTATCGAACTGCCACGTACAAAAATGTCCAAAAAGAAACGAGAAAACATAAATCAGCTAATAATAAACACCTTTCACTTGTAAAGCTCCAATATCTTGTACAACCAATGGTTATGCATACATGTGGCACACCCTATATCTTATTCTATTTTTATCTTTTTAAACTTCAGTAGCAGCAGGTCTATTAAACAGTATCATTTTATTCTTGTATCAAGACACCACAATCTAACAAAGAGTGTTGGAATTGTTTTAACATGACCAATATTAATAATTTTGGATGTTATGAATGTTTTAATTATTATGAGCAACTTTATAATTATGTAAGAACCAATTCATAATCTCGAAAAAATGAAAAAATACTATTCGTAGAACTACTTTTATTGCATTTTTGTCGATAATGCACCTTTCTGTATTGCTACTAATGCTGGACATTTCTTCGTTGCAACGGAAAATGAGTTTCCTCATTGCATAGGAAAATCCTAATAAAACAGTAAAATGGCAGTTAAATATGTGTACGTTTGTACAAGATAATCGAGATGAAGTAACTGGGCAGTGAAATGTTTAATGACAAGAATCAGCATTAATGGCATGAGGATATGTATTTGTCTTGTCAGAAAAAGGCAAAAAACGGTTTACCTGTCACAGCTTCAATGATGGCCGGCTTTATTTTGTCGTCTGGCTTCGTACAGCTTAAGTAACTCACGTCTCCACTACCACGCGGCGTTATGAACTTTTCGAGATTTAACTTCCACAATTGATTCTTAGCCCATGCCCACCTGATAAGATAATTGCAGTAACTAGGTGAGTCTAAAATACATTTCAGTCACAATCGGAACTCCTCGGGAAATTCCGCCTTAGGTACCATCATTGCGTCTCAGTATTATGTATACAAAAAACAACGTTTAATATTTCCTACTTCTTCCTACTTCTCACATATAAAGTGAAATGGATAAAGAGAAACAATAAGAAGACATATTTATAAAGCTATGAATTATATTTGATAGTTTTCACTATAAATAACCAGAAAAAATTATGTATAATGTATAATACCGAGACCATAGAATGGTTTAAAACAAAATATAAAGAAAAATCCCTCAGAACAGGATTATGTTGTTTTTTAAAGATAATACATATTTAGAAGAAAAGAAAATGGAAAAATTATTGCAAATAATTATAAAATTAACGATCAGAAAATGCACGTGTGCAGCAGCCTTACATTACATAATCATTATTGTTCACGTAGTATTTTTCAGGAACCTGGTATGATTTTTTTCTTTCTCAGTATCTTATTGTTAATTATTTAAGTTGTTTTGCATGGGAGCATTTTTGTATCAGGCTTATGTACACAAAGAACAAGTTCTAGTGTTTGCTAAAATATAACCCACTTCGCGCATTTTAAAGTGGAATAGATGAAGACAAAAAGTGAGAGAAACTGTAAACAGAACGACTTGGCATGTCATTGATCCCAAAAGAAAAAATGTTGTTACAAAGCAAAGTTTTTATGTAATTATTTGCTTATGTGGTTAATAATTGCACATTTAACTGGCACTAAAAATTATTTAACAAAAGTTCCTGTCATGTATAAGGTAGTATGTCATTCAATATAAGACCGAAATACTACAAAATATTAAATAGCTTATTATAAAAAGCAATTTTAGTAATATCTAAGATGGATACTGCTATATAGTACATCTCTCGGTATGAAAGTGGTCAATAAAGTAATAATTAGCCTGAACGTATTCTGTTGGTGCAAACTGTTCTTGAAAATAAAGAACTAAAATCTCATGCCGGTTCTTGGGTTTGAACCGAGAACCCTTCGATCCCGAGTTCAAAATATTAACCTATTGACTACGTTTACGTCTAGCATGTTATAAATGCTTTCTTCGTGTGCTGGTCGTTAATTGAGTTAATAAACGTCCAACACATAATTGCGATATACCGATAACGATGTGAACGGTACGAGAATTATTAGGACAGACTTACTGACTGAAACTAGTTTAATGAGGGTCCACTCGCATTGGTTGGGGCTTTATCATGACCCCGCCAAGTTGCCAATGCATGCCTTAAATGTTATATTTAAAATGTGTTATCTAAAGTGGTTCATTGAACCTAAATTTTAACTAGTTACTTGATATTACTCGCTTATTAGGTTGCACAGTATGCTAACGGGTAACCAGTTGCTATGTAGCGTTATCGGCGTTTACCGAATTAGGACCCGTATTTTACCAGGGTTATGAAAGTCCGCAAAACAGACTTTCCCCATGTGCAAATTTCAGTAAGCATTCCATATACAGGCGCCTATGGCGTGACGTCACAGCTTCAAGAAGCGATCATATTTTTAAAATGAAATTATCATTCTACTTCAACTGTTAAAGAAAACATTATTATAATTTTAAGGAAGTGTCCTGTTTTTCTTGTGTCTTGTTAAAAACTACTAAAAAGTTAATGTGAGAACTATGAAATAGCAACTAGTAAACTTTTACGCCTATCGATTGCCAAATTTTTATTTTAAAATTGCAACTACACTAATTCGATCACAATGTCTCTAGTACCATATTCATGGTTAAATATTTCTTCGTATAGGAAATATTATTTTCTTTTTTAATAATTAGTTTTTTTTCAGTTTTGTCATTTTTACAACCCAACAAAAAACTTTTGGCTGGCGAATCGCTCGACGAATATCACAAAAAACAAGTGTTGTATTTTATATTTGGCCAGACTGTACTCATAGACATATAGTAAAGGGACCACTGACTCGTGACGTCAGGCTATATACTTTATATACATAGATTAAATCCGTCGCAGCGCCATCAACGGGAGTCATAGAAAACTTCCCGAAAAAAAACACGCGTAAATCTTGTGTTAATGGGGGTAGTAGGATGTGAAATTATAATTTCCAAAGGGTTTTACCAAAAATGAGTGGCGACGATCTGCCAGCCCACTTCGAGCCTTCTGTCATGGTATCTTATTTCTTTATTCATTTGTTGTTGTTTTTAATCTGAATATTAGTGTTTATCGCTATATATATAATCAGTCATTTTACGTTTATTTTCCTGCTAACAGATGGCTAAATCAAAAATTAGCACGTCGATAGCAGCTGTCAGAAAACCTTGTTCTACTTTCGGTTTCCATTGTGATAAATAGTTACAGTTCGGTTAAAACTTCTGGATTAGATTATTCTTAACAACAAATCATGTCTGAAACTTATAGGCGTGTATTTCTTTGTACATACATATGCTTTATTGAAAAAAAATAGTTTGCTTTATTTTTTCTACTTTGCAGCATGTAGTGGACAGAAGGTAGTGGAGTCTCATCTATTAATTTTTATCGTTTATGAAATAGAACCATTTATAGAATCAAATCTACCACTTCCGTTACGCTTGTTATCAATTTGGAACAAATATAGTGCTGCCTCTTCTGTGATTTCATGCCATGAACACCTGACATATCAAAAAATTTATTCTGAGACTAGTATTGTATTACTTTCATTTGAGTGTTGTCAAGAAATTGAACTACCAAATGTATGTACCACTAATTTAAGTTTAAGGTCACGTCATAGGATCCAACATTTAACTATGAGCGCCCTCTTTCTGGAGTGGATGTGCGAGACACAAATATAGCATTTTCTTTTCTTGACTTACTCACAAAACATTTAATTTCCGGTTGTCATTGTAGTAGATATGTGCCTCATTTATGGGATTCTTTTTACATAATATGCAATTTTATTTACAGTTCCTGCAAAAAGAATTCATTCCACACTTGAACATGGTTAGAGGAAATCAAGCCACCCAAGGCATTTGCAAGGTAATTCAGACAAATCTAGACGTTAAATAATTTACCTCATAAAAATTATTTTGAGACAGCTAATCTGTATTTTAACGAACCCTTGTTTGCTACATTGCACTGACACAGTTATGGTTAGATTGGTGACGTCCAGCTTATTATAGGTGAATGAAAACCCTAGATTTATGTTTGGGCAGAACCACCAGCAGGTTAGCTGGAAAACCTCCCCACCTGATAGTTCTTGTCTTGACCAGGACCCAAACCCATGCATTGAAGTGCTATTAAAGGTAATATGGTTTACTTAAAACACTACAGTGTACATGTTTTTTGATGTAATGTGCTGTGTCTCTATCAATTTTGTCTTACTAATATCCGACCCAAAATATAAGCATAATTTTTCAATCTTGGTGTGTAAAAAAACTATAAAACGAGAAATTGTATAAAATAATGTTATGAATGCATATTTTTATTATAGTTGAAGCCTTCACAGTCTTCTGTCTCACTCCTCTACTTTCAGACCTTTTGCCCAAATCTTGTGAAGAGCTTTTCGGTCCACATAAAGGCATTTTGTTTTGACAGATTAAACCTACTACCAAGAGTTTCAGGTAATCATCAAAGAAAAAAAGTATGTAGACAGATAACCTTTAATTTCAACGCCATGAGCCAGCCAACAGAAGCACAGCTGTAAGGAAGGCAGAGAGAAAATATCAGTTATTTGCAGTCCTTTGAAAAACATTCAGTATTATTTAAAGATTTCAAAATTTCAGTCTGTTTTAGTATTACTTTCTAAGTGGTAGACCATTTCTTAAATTTTACTTTTCATAAAACTGTTTTAACACATCACAAGGCAGGAGTATGTTTAATATTGTTTATTTCTCCATAAAACCTACAAAATAATTTGACAGTTAACAAACATCAGCATAACAGAAGAATCTAATTCACTTTCCATATCTAATGGGTGACAGAGTCACGTTTTTAATGCTATCAAAACAACTATTTATTGCATTTTACTAAGTTTAAATTACATGTTTAAAAAGAACCACTTAACGGCACATTTATCGGGTACTTGCACATAGCTTACATGAGAAACAACTTTAATAAATTATTTGCCCTTTATTTCTATTAAAAAGACAATAGTGTTGCATAACCATTGTCTGCATATTTAACTTTATATGTATTTATCTTTCATAAATGCATTTTTAAATTCCACATTAAAATATCTTCTGCACAATATAAATCTGTGTTCTTGCTTAAACACCTAAACATAAACGAAATGGAAAAGAGAATAAAATGATTAGTTATACATATTTATTCTTGTTTGTTCTGACAACATTAATTAACAAGTATGCTAAAAGCCAGTGCAAGTAAGAGTGTCATCTCTGGATGCAAGATTTAATAGTTTTAAACCCTTAAGCCATGTTGAAAGATTTCACACTGTAAGAAGAAAAGTTATACTTTATAAAGTAGGTACTTCAGCAGGTTGTAAATTAATACAGACACTTGTTAGTTTTAAATCATGGACCCAATTATTTCTCATATTAAAGTAATTAAAAAGTGTTTGAGTTAGGCCTTGGTTCTGTATTGTTACCTATCCAATGTCTCTTAACTGATTCAGTTTAGTTGATGAATACCCTACTACAACTAAAACATATATCATTTGCTAAATTGGCATGCTTGTTATTTTAGCTATCTGCTTTATGTTTAAAAAATGCACACTGACTCAGAAAAACAAACAAAGCTTATTCCCAGTCAATACAAATATATAACTGAAACTATATATCTTTATTTGTTGATACTTAAAACATACATGTATTGTTGTGACTAGTTTAACTCTGAACTTTGACATGTTTATATTGTCAAAACAACATACAAATATAGAGAACGTTCTGTCAATAAAATAAACTTAAATTACTGCATCTACCATACATAAACAATTCAGATAATGGAGATAATGGAGTTTCTACATTTACTCTTTGTATAATTATTGTACTAAAACATGTAAACCAGGTTTCCCCTGATATGAAATGTTCAAACTATATGTCAGCAGTAGGTAATAAGCTCTGTCTGTCAATAATGCAGGATATATATCAAAATTGAACACACACCAAAAAAACACAGCTTCAATGTTGTTATTTGTTTTATATGATATAATTCTTAAATGTTCTGTTACAATAAAAAATAAATATGTTGACATCTTACAACTCAAAAGAAATTTTTAATATTGTCTGGAATAATTCTGGCTCCAAGATTTGTTCAAGAAGTTCCCCTGTACTAGTTGAACGTCTCAGAGCAACAGGCACAGCCTGGCAGAGACGTCTCTGGTTCAGGGGACTCACACTGTTGTCTTATTCTTAAAATCAGTATAAAAAGACAATTAAGTGCATACTCTATAGGAAACAGCATAATCTTATTATACTTGTGTTCAAATATTGATGGTTGTTTGTGGTTCTTTTTTCTTTCCAATTTGAGATCCATTTGAGATCTTTTACACGCTTAATCCTTTCCACCATCAGTCTTTGCGCAGTCTTCCTCCTGTGTCTTCAAGCAACGACTTATTTATTTTATTTTAATTAAATATTATGTTTCTCTCCGTGCAGTTTTGGCAAATAAAAGCCATAATAAATACCACCAGCTACACAGGATTAGCTATGGAAGTATTTATCGAAAAAGGGGCAGCAAAAATAAGAACCAAATGGGACGTTGTCTATGATTCATTCAGAATTCGGGTTCTTTGTTTACACGTGGATACAATATGTTTACTGCCGATTTATGGAAAACTAAAAGCAGGCAATGAATACACATACAAAGAAGATATTTACCTTCAATCCACTTTCAAGTTCTTCAAATCTCTGTTTTATTTGTCAGTGTTATGCTATTGATTTGCATGCGAAACTCCGACCGGAAGTCTTCCTATGATTCCCGATTATGGCGCTGCGAAATTAAAAGATATTCGCGCATCTTGCGGAGTCGGCAGTCCCGTTAATATATGTCTATGATTTACTAGTTATCAAACACATCTGCACGAACACTTTGATAGATATATTTGTATTATTTTATCAGTATTCAAGGTTTGTTAAGATTTAAATTCCATGGTTTTACATTTTGAATCAAAGAATATTGCTTTTTGGAGACATATTGCGAAGATATAAATAAATCATAGTTATTTGATATTTTTGTTGAGTGCTGTAAAGTTTCCCCACGCTAAGGCGGATGTTAATGACTTCGTACCATTTCAAAGTGGTATCGCGTTTATTTGTATGGAGACTTCATACAGCATTTTGAGCGGGTATTATTCACAGATGTTGCTGTGTTGTCGTAGGAATCATTCACACTTTTTCAACAAATTTGACCAGTTAACAACATCATCTTTTTGAAACATTTTTATTCAAAAAAAGGCAAATGAAGTCTTGCTAAATGCTAATATGCTAATATGCTAAATAACCTCAGCTTTCTGATATATTATTTCTGGCGATATTGATGCTCTGCATCAACCTTTTCTTGTCCCTTATGTGTATCAGGTTCGTTGATACTTACAGAATCGCGACTGTTTGTTCGCCGGAAAAGATTACGCCTGAAATCAAGTTCACGCGGAGTCGAAGGTGTACGGAAATTGACAGATCCCGTGGTGTCATATTTGTTTTGGCATTCTGAACACTTCGGGACGGAGATTTGGGAAAAAGACGATGAGTTATGAATGATCTTCTCGAAAAGTAATTTCACTTATAGTTATGGCCGATGTGATCCGACTACTTACGTATATCCGAGAAATGATTCGTAAATTATCTGAGGGTTCTAAATCTGTCTGCCAGATACCGGAGGAAGGTTCAAACGGTTTCTGAGCATGTATGCATAATTTCTGACAATTATAATTACTACCTATATGTGAGACAGTACACATGGCGAAAATATAACTCTGTGTGTTCATTCGTTTCAAATCTATAAATGAGCACGAACCTGATCTCTGATAAAAATAGATACCGACATCAGCGCCGACTATCAGGATGACGATATAACACGACCTAAGCAAATTGCTGAATGTTAGGAATGTTGAATAGTTGTCTCTTTATTGACATTATTGAAATACTAAGTGGTGGCAACGCTGTCTTTTTACCGTCAAATCATGTATTCGTTAATGGTGGTATCCGAAATATTGCCTGTATTAATTAATGTAACAATATGTTTCCACTGTTTTGAGGAATTTATGCATAATATCGGCTTTATTCTAAGTAAAGATGCCTTTGAATATCTCATATATTGTTAGGCAATACAAATTGCGGAATAAAAAGAAACACTCCAAATATTCACCAAATGCTTAAATAAGCAATATGGTGATCTCTACTAAAAATAGAAAGCGACGTCAGAGCGGACTACTCGGATGACAATATACGTGATCTCAAAAGTTAGTTGTCACGTGGTTTTCTTAGTTTAAAAAAGAACTATCTCTACCTCGTAACTCAGATAGCAAAATACCTGATTGTAATGATAATTGGAGTGTAATGCTTTACTTTTTATACAGATATTGTGCATCAGAGAACAGCATTTTACAGGTTATAATGACTTGTTTGTTTGTTGGCTAAAAATATTTGTTCCAAACTGTCGGATACCACCTTTTAGTTATCCGCTGTAAAACGCTGACGTTTGTTCCGATATAGACACACTATTTTGAATATAAAAGCATCTTGATTAATCCAAAAATTGTTATTACATTTACAAGTTTCAAAGGTATACACTCGACACTAATTAATTAACCACTCTTCTCCACATTTAAGCATTAAGGTATTGTCCGTTGTTAATTAGATCATTGATTGATTGATTATGAGGTTCAAGAAATTATAGCACAAGTATAATATGTTGTAAACTATTTTACTTATACTGTTTTAAACGTATTATGGGGAGACAACTTGTGTTGTGTTAGTCATTTGATATTATCGTAATAGGCTTCTTTTAGTTTACAGTCCGGCAGCCAGGCATGGTTACCGCTTACACTGTGCACTTTAACACTAAAGCAGGTATACTAAATAAATTCTCAGTCATTGGTCAAATACAGGCTAAATGAAGAACAACAGATGTCTGTTATGATTATGGTAAGTAAATATTAACTGAAAAAACATTAGACAACAGATAAAAGTACTGTTTTATCACATCACCTTTGTCATATACTTTTTTATTCATCGCTTTGCTTTAGTTCACTTGATTACAATGTCAGAACTAGACACCACAATTAAAAAATTATTACAAAGGGACATTTACTTTATATCTAAAAAGAAATTCAAGCATTTTATAGTAGTAGGAATTACTGTTTTTCATTTCTAAGGAGACATTTTAAAGCACTCTATAACATATATGGTTAAAATAGTAAATTAATGATCATGAGAAGTTAAAAAAACACACAATATAATAAATTAATTGTCATGAGAAATAACTGGTACTTGTCAACAATACACTTATTTATATATTCAAGATTCGTGAATATTTATTAGGGCTAACTTGCATACTTATTGATTTCAAGTCATGTAGTAGTGATAGTCTTCAATAAAATCACGTCTAAAACTGATTTTACCACTAAGTTTTAACAAAACAGTACAATACACCTGTTAACAAGCAGGTCTGTTATCAAACTCACATACTAAATTCAATGAAGAAAATTCCATGGAAATACAATTAATGTCGTAAAATATCGAAACATATTTAAGTTCATATAAAACTTTAATCGATTTGTGTCAGACTAACAGATGAGTCTAATTAAATTGTTCAGTTTGAATATTTGAATATGGCTTTAAAATGAAATAAATTCTAATAAACCTTTCGAAGTTAATGCCTATTTAGGATGCTCCTTAAAATATACTCATACTAATGTTGGCTAATTTGCATAATAAATTATTTTAACTCTAAGTTTGGTGATAGCCTCCACTCCCTTCAATTCAGTTATAAGCAGACTTCAAGCCAAACTATGCGTTAAAATTGAATGAGAAAAATATGGACGAAAATAAATTTTAAAAAATCCTTTAAAAAAATCTAATCCTTTTTTCAAAAATAAAGTCTATTTTTTTATTCTAAGGTAAATTTATGAATATTCATAATTGCTAATTTGCATTATTGACACATGGATATAATGGTCATTCAATAACATTTAATTGAGTTCCAGTAATAATAAGTGTAAGTTTAAAATAGTCTTACCTATTCCTTGCTCCTTTTGTCTAATATTTTTAGGAGATTGGGAAGTGGGTAAAATATGAAAAAAAATCATTTATTGGTATAATGTTAAAAGAATAACTATCCTTGAATAAAAGATTATTGTTTTGCTCTTTTACATAGCAAGATAATACAAACACTGAAGCCATGCTTACATAATTTTGCTTTGCTTGTATTCATTTGTTTCTCCAGATTCAGTTCATGCATGTCCCAGGACTGCTGGTGCTCATTTTGTTTCGTAGGCATGAATCAGTGGAAATAACTAATATCTACTTCACACGGGAAAACTTATTAAGTATGTAAAGATTGTATAGGTCAAATAATGTTTTGGTAATTAAAGAAATCTGTGATACTTGTGGACGTCCTCTGGTTAATTTACTTTCTTCTGTTCTCCTTCTTCATTTGCTCTTGTGTTCTATATGTCAGCACCTCTGCACATCTGTATACTTCATATATTACCTATCAGATAAGTTGATTATCTAATTAGAAACAGACATAAAAGACCAGATGTATTTGATTATTTGAAGAATAAAAAAGGACACATCTATATTTATAGAACACTCATTTTACTGATAAAGATATAAGGCAGATCTATATAGATTTTGGTTTTGAAGTATATTTAAGTAATGGTAGTAGTTGCTGCTCAAGAGGAGTTGCAATCTTCATTGATAAAAATTTGGATTTTCAGTTTAAATCACAGTATAGTGACAATGACGGCAATATGTTAATACTTAACTGTCTAGTACATAAGAAAGTTATTACTGGTAAATATTTATGGTCAAGATAAGCTTGAATTCTAAGACATATTAAAAAAGGCTAAAGAATTAAATGAGCCTTGTATCATTGCGGTTGGTTTAAATTTAGTCCTTAATCCAGAAATAGATTATTTTGACTACCTTCATATAAATAACCCAAATGCGAGGGAATCACTGATTGGAACTATTTTTTAAAATATTTAGTAGTTTGTTATTGGGACACTTATGTGGAAAAATGGGAATTCACTTGGTTCAAAAAATACTAATAAAAAAGCGAGACAATATTTTTTCTAAATATCCAACTCACTAATGGTAAAGGTTAAAAATTGCCACATATTACCTGGCTATAGGACAGATAATTCATTGATTAAGTTACAATTAGAGTTTGGAAAGTCCAAAAAAGGAAAATCCTATTGGAAAATGAATAACTCTCTATTAAAAGATATGAACTATGTCAAAAAAGTAAAACAAAAAGTACTAGAAAATAAGTAAAAATACTGCCAAAAAAACTTTCTGAATGATAGAAATATTAGTGAAATCCCAAATAATGATATCAGGTTTACAATAAATGACCAGTTGTTTTTTGAAACTGTGTTATTTGATATAAGGGGTGAAACAATATCCTACAGCTCAAGATTAAAGAAATGTGAAAATGAAAAAGAGAAACTAATAATTAAAGATATATATATAAATATACATAAATAAATTATTATTAGTGAAGACCAGACTGGATTTGTATCTGACAAGTATATTGGCGAAAATACAATTAATTTATAATATCATGTTTTATACTTAAAAATATAACATCCCTGGTCTTTTACTTCTTTTAGATTTTAAAAAGGCTTTCGATTCAGTAGCATGGTCCTTTATTAACAAGGTACTAGACTTCTTTAACTTTTGTCCAGTTTTTAAACAGTGGAATGACACATTTTATAAAAAAAAATGAATCATTCTGTCTGATAAATGGGCATTGCTCAGAGTGGTTTTATATGAAAGGGGGTGCCGTCAGGGTGATCCTATATCGCCATACATTTTTATTCTATGTGCAGAGGTGTTGACCATGTTGATAACATATCACAATATGCTGATAATACTTCTCTTATTCTAAACTTTTCTCCTTTCTGCTCTAATTATTTAAACAAAACGAATACCTTATTTTAATATGTGCTTGGATAAAGAATTCACATAACATGGTATTACTTTTCAACTGTTCTCAGTAAAATAACATATTTGAACTATGATAAGAAAATAGAGGAAATTAAACAGCTCCTATCTAAATGGTCAAAAAGAATACTTGCACCTTTAGAAACAATAACTGTACTCAAAACCTTAGCCATGTCGAAAATCAATCCCTTAATTCTTTCCTTGCCAAAACCCTCCAAATGAAACAGTTAAATACATTCAAGAAATATTCTTTGATTTCTTATGGGATGGAAAACAAGGCAAAATAAAGAGAGAAATAAGTTACAAAAATATTCTGTGAGATGGTTAAGAAATATCAATGTTAAAATATTCATAAATGCTCTTAAAACATCCTGGATAAGAAATATGCTAAAATGATAAGAAATGTTTACAATAAGCAGGTTGTAAAAACTAAGACTCGAAAACATCCATTTCCTTGGTGCAGAATATATAGTACCAAATTACATTCAATAAGCAATCCTTTTTGGAATGATGTTACTTCATATTATGACTTTATGAAATTCCTAGGGCCAAAATATTCTAAAGATGTAAAATGTGAACATTTGTTTTATGATAATAATATTCAGCTCAGAGGAAAATCTGTGTATAGACAGAAATATATAGAGAAGGGTGTATATACTTTCAATGATCGTTTAAATGAAAATGGCAATATTACAAACTTCCTAGATTATACTAGCATACTCTCATCTGTAAAAGCTTATTTAAACAAGGTTAATATCCTCTTTTCAGTTTAATTATTACTTAAAATAAAAACAGGGTGTAGAATTATGTTTGATAATATGGTGAAAAACGGTTTACGGCCAAGATCTGTAACGAAATGGTTAATTGAATTAGGTTGTAAAAGAAGAGATATTTTAAAATTATTTAAGTTACCTTTTAAATGCCATCCAATTGCATTTTTACAATGGTTCCAAAGTAGAATAAATCAAAGAATTAAAGGAACTAACACTTTTCTAAAAAAGATGAATATAAAAAATAACAATTTATGCTCTCTGTGCCATCAAGAAGATGAAACAATCTTTCACCGCTTCTATAAATGTAATTGGCAAGACCTTTTGGCATGAACTAATTACACTTATCAATACTCATTGTCCAATCTTAAATATTCAAATATCAAAGACAGACTTTATTTTTGGAAACAGATATTTCCATAATGTTATCAACTTGATATTCACACTCTGCCTTTGTCTACAAGTAGATAAAATTTAAATATCTGTGAAAATTTTGATAGGACCTTTTCTTATTTACATATGCTAAATATGATATATTTAATGCTAAAGAAAAAAGCCAACATCCGAATGTTGGAGTATTTAAATGATATATAATAAATCAATACAAAGCTGATCAAAACATTGCTTATTAAAATATTTACCAGAAAACAAATGATAAATATTGGAGACCAGTAATTAGTTTAATTAATGATATTATGACATAAAATAAAATGTAAGCTACCCATTTTACTGATAACAGCAATTTTGGTCTTGATCTAATATACAATCTTTAAGTATTTTGTTCACCACTTTAGAATTCTTTTCTTCATACCTCAAGTTGTAAGTATAGTATAGTCAGTGGCCACGAGGCTTTCTTAGTTAATAAAAGCGTTGTTTGGTTAGAAAATATTTTTTGAAATGGCAAATCAACCTATTAGGCCGTACTTTTGAATAAGATTTCGATCAAAGCTGAATTGACCCGGCCCAAAATCTGTACGGGGTAGTTTAGCCATTTTTGTATTTTTTATAACTTTTTAGACATAATGCTGAAAATGTGTTCCTATACTAGTCCAGGTATGCTGACGCGAATCTGCCGTTACTTTTAAACTATCCCTTTGCGTTTCGACTTACAGGCCGCTTTACGGAACAGGTGCGCATGTACACGTTTTTTATGAACCATAGATCTCCAATTCCGCAAGACATTTCCACCGATACTGATTCAAGCTCTTTTCACACACAAAAAAAACGCCTTGTGGCTAAGTTTGTGGTAAGGTTTAGAGCTAAAATGATTTGACCCAACATGGGCAAAAATCTTGTAAACTAAGTAATGATTAGATATGTCAAAAAACTACGACGTTATTCTAAGCATATATACATTTTCTAAAGCAACTTAAAACTATCACAAATTACAAAGTAGTAAAGAAAACATCTGTTTAAAACCTATCAATCATTTAAAAGAATTATTTAGTTTGCGAAACCGTTTATTAATTTTATGAAACAATGACAAAAAGCTGTCAGAGGATTATGTTAAAATCACATTCAATACAAAAAAGCCAGACACTATACTAATCTGTCCTTTGATATGGAAATATAAAGAACTTAGTTGAACGGTTTTAAATATTGTATTTGCAGTGTGTTCCACTCCCTCTACTAGGGGCACACAACATTGAGGCTTGTTTCACGATGAGGCGAGACACGACCTGTACATTGGCACCGTCCAAATCCAATCTTCCAGACCTCGCAAATGTCGACCAGATCGGTAATTTTGTAAAACTGTCCTTCGGTTTCAGTAGACAAGATCCCATGCCTGTCCTCATTCACGTGTGGTTTTGTTTGGAAATAACGTATAACAGGATTTTCAGCATTCTCAGTATGCTTCCCAATGTCTTCTTGTAGCTGGTTGGGGAAATCAGAGCAGGTTGAAGCCTGGTTAAGCTTAACATTATACTGGATGTCCCCAAATATTAGGCCAGGAAACTTCGGTTGAATGTAATGAAAGCTGAAAATGAGTTCAGAACTTATTCCAGCAATATATGCATTACAGGAAGATCCGAGAGTTAATTTCTTTTTTGCTCGATCAATTTGGAAGCACTCTTTCGCCGTGTAGATACCGGCTGAATCTCCGTACCAGAAGACAAATTTTGTGTTATTGCTGGTTTCGCTATCGTATTGGATTTTCATCCGACGATCAAATGTTTCCTGACGCAAGTCGTAAATGGTTGCCAATCTAAAGAGACTGACATCTTCTAATGACGAAGCTGGGGCATGGTAGTCGAATATTTTGTGACTGAAGTACACACTGACGTTTTTGAAGTACTTTTCATCGTCATATTTTCCCGGTAGGATAGAGTGCGGAACTTTAAAGTTGATCGAACCATCTGGATTTCTTTCATACTGGGTAAACAGAAAGATTAAAATGGTGAATGCAAAGATAACCATCAAACCCACAGTATTACAAATGTGTAAGAGTATATGCCAACGAGACTTGCAACATTTGTCTGACTTGCAACAACAGAGCGATAACACTTTAACTGCGGCCGCAAATACAGTCACAGCTGCCTTTATTAGCTGGGGGTAACTTATGGCCTCCTCCCTGCAAAAGACGATGACAGCACTCAGTATGATTTGCGGCACTTCTGCAACCCAGATCGTTAAAAAGTCTACAATACCGGGTGGAATCTTCGGAGTACTCTGAGAGCAATCACTGCATATGTTGGGCGCTCCGAGAAGGAATGTTAGTGTGCGTATTATGGTGAACGCTAACAACCAAGAAATTAAATGATCAGGGGGTCGTCCTTGGACTAGGCCTTGATTTGTGCGTGCGGCGTCGTCGAAGAAAACCCAACCGCTGGTAACAGCAACTACTTCTATCACGGTACAACATACAATCCGAATGAAACCGATCTTATCGTCTTTTAAACGGGGGCAGCACTCGATGAATGTCGACATGGTTGGGCATCTGAAGAACAAGATAATAAAAATATTGAACATTTTTAAGTGTGCTCTAAGTGAAATTAAAAAGTGTGTGCGTGCGTGGGCGTGCGTGCGTGGGCGTGCGTGCGTGCGAGCGTGCGCGCGTGAGTGCGTGTGTGTGTTTTGGGGTTATGTGCGTGTGTGTGTGTGTGTGTGTGTGTGTGTGCGCGTGCATGTGTGCGTGGGAGATGTGTGGGTGCGTGTGTAGGCGAGTGGGCCGGCGTGCGTGCATGCATGAGTGTAAACATGACAAACAAACAATAACACAATAACATTTTACAAAAAATGTTTGAACAAAATAGAGGGCACTTTACGAGTAAGTTAAAACTCATAGATTTTTTCATTGTAAGGCAGTTATTTATTCATATTCTTTTGCACAAAAGTAAATACTATTTTTGTTTACTAAATTAGCTTGTAACTATAGAAACAATAATAACTTAATAACTAGTTAATTCGATTTTAAACATGGAATTTGCAAAGTCCTAGCCCCATTGCCAAAATAATTTACAACACCAATGTCTCAGATACCCTCATCGTAAAGAAAGGTTTTATACATATAATTCCATTTAACGATACAGCATTCACCTTCGTATCAAATGTGAGTTTTTATCATTACGAAAACTTTGGAAACATTCATCATATGTTAACATCGATATCAATATCTTAAACTTGACCAAGGTGTGCCATGCATACCGTGTACAACATCAATTCGATAATATTAATATTATCAGCGATCCCATATCTCTTAGAATAGGAAATGCAGTTTTGAAAGCATGCAGTTTTGATAGCTGATTCCTATTCACAAATTATGATGAAAACAAAAACATCTGCATTTCAACAAAAATTCTTTTGAAGGCTTGTATACATGTTGTTGTTGTTTTTTTAATTTATTTTTTTTGTTTATGGAAATTGGCGGGGTGACGGTGTCCACTTGAAGCAGATATAGTGCTGCCTTCAGTGTGTATAGCATGCCTGAACACCTGGCATGATACCACACCCAGTCACATTATCCTGACACCGGGCCAACCAGTCGTGGAACTACCCTTATATTTGCTTGAGCGTTAGCAAGGCAGCTATACAACTACTATTTTTAACGACTTTGGTATGTCGCGGCCTGGGATCGAACCCTGGGCATCCCGTACCTGGAGCCGACGCTCTACCGATTGCGCTATCATGTCCGGTATTACATCTTGACAATATTATTATTATTACAACAACTCTGACACCCTTTTAATTTAACTCTTTTGTCTTGTTTTTGTTCTTCATGTAGATGGTTATCAATATTTTTTGTTGACCGATTTGTTGAGACAGAGGATATATAAATATGAACTAAACTCACACAAAAAGCCCAAAAAAGACTGCATAGCTTATCAAGAATACACACGCATGCTATGGGGTTTCAAGATTTAAATACTTAAATAACAACTGGGTGCCGTTACCTTTACACTATTTCTTTTAATACAGCTCTCTAGCAGACTATTATAGGTATATTAAAAACTCGATCATTTGACCACTGTATACCACTACAGGCCCCCTTTATACATAAACATGGGTAAACCAGGTTAGGTTATGCCAAACAATAACAGATTCTTTTCTAAAAAAAAGAGACAAACTTCACACCTTGGTCAAGTGGATGGTCACTTGTCCTGGAGACAATGTTTGCCGGTTCAAACATAATACTCTGTACAACTGAAGCACCTTGTAAGCACATGCTAGTATATATTCACCTCGTCTTAGAATTAGCCGCTAGTAATTTCATAACAGTCTCCGAAATCTCATATGATTTTCTGTTTAAAAAGATATTCATTATTAAAATTGCAACGCACTTATAACTGATGAAAAATAAAAATTAATTTGAGAAACATTTAATTACTTTTTTAAAAGTTCTTTAGGAATGACTAGTTAAATAATGCTCTTTACGTAGTTCGAATCATGTCTGATAACTTCTGATTTCTTAGCGTCTTCGTTCCTTTATCTATAAAACCGATTTTTTATTCATATTGTTATACTTTATATGACATTTTTGGCGACGCGCTGAAGCGCGATGCCTATATATGGAATACTCACTGAAATTTGCACATGGGGAAAATTTGTTTAACCGACTTTCTTACCCTGATGAGAGACGGGTCCTAATTCAGTAATTCATTTATATATTTATATATATTTATCTAATTTTTTTATTTATATATTTTCGTATTTATTTTTGTCCGTAACTTTCATTCAAACATAGCATAAAACAAAAGATTTGGGTTTGTGTCTTTTTGTTATTAAAATTTCTGAACCTTTATTAATTTACGCAAATAGAGAGTGATGCTCTTCCGTACATTCTTTGATGTTAAGGCTGCATGTTAACAAACTGAGATTATGTATTAGCACAGAATTAGTCCATAGCCAGAAAAAGCTTATTCTGAACAATCCATTGAGTATGCAGGGTAAAGACTGACTTTAGATGCAATGTTATGCAAAATTAAAATATATTCGCAATATACATAAACGATGTCTGTAAGGTACGCGAAAATTAAAAAATTGCACAACCAGCTTTGCAAGAATGCTTTTATAGCATCTCTGAAGTAGTTATGGTCAAGAGATTATGTTTCTGAACCGTGGATGGAAGGGTTTCAGATTCAAACCCTAGCCCTGTCACGACAAGTTTTTAAACGGATTTTATTAAAATTTCGGATGATTAATTCACATGCATAAGAAAAACCTGCAACACATCAAGAAAATATTTATGGCATGGTTGAAGTGTTCTTGATCAAGAGGTTTAGGTTAAGGACGCGGGGTCGGACGGTTTGGGATTCAAACCCTTGACCTGACATGAGATTGTGTTCCTTGTCCCAGAATTTTATTAAACAAACATTTTGTAAAGACAGAATATGTTCAGACTAACTATTGCTTCCTTACACACAGATTTACAAAATAGCAACATCCATCTTGAAAACTGTTAGAATATTGCCTTTAGCTAATTTGTAATATTTTTGTCCAATATTTAAATGATATACTGCCTTTCACTTTGACAACAAACTTTGTTAAGTTGTATTCTTCAAGTCAGTGTGTAATTATAAACCACAGTAGCACATACTTACGTAATACCATTGCTGTGTTACAACAATAGTTTCTTTAGAATTAAGGGCATACCAGATTGTTCTGTGTTTATTGTTTTTCTCAGTATATCTTTATCCATATCAATTTAAATGTGCGCGGTAGGTTACGTTCAGGAAATAAAAACATTGTTCTTTGTAAACATAATCCAGAAACAAAAATACTTCCAAACAAAACATATTTGAAAAAAAAGATACTGAGAA
>CM017571.1:2046823-2086823 GCA_007844125.1 Sinonovacula constricta
TCTATAGGTTAGTTTCTGAAAAGATCTCAAATTGCCACGGAGTTCACTGTCATTCATTCAGTATGTTTCATTTATTATGCGCGCAACTAAAATGTTCTATATGTCGACCCATTATTACTGGTTGTGGTCTGTAAGCATGATCACAAGATACCTCTCACGCTTTTTACTTAACTTTCCATAAGATATCCATTATATGATGTATGTCAATATATGATCACTTGTGCCCAATTTACACCTCAAGAAACCTTAGTTGATTCTTCCCAATCTTGCATAACATGTCCATTCAAGTGTACCGGCCGCAATAGCTCAGGTGGTAGAGCGTCGGCTTGCGGATCGGGAGGTCGCGGGTTCAAACACCGGCCGGGTCTTTAAAGTTGGTAGTAGTGGCTTCCCTTCTACCGCTCGGGACTAAGGGGACAGCATTACGCCTGAATGGTCGGTGTCAGTATAATGGATCGGCAGGGTTCTGTTCCTTTCACCTTATAAGTGCCCATGTGCTATAATGATAGAAATGTCGCTGCACAGTTACGGCAAAAATGCCGGCAAATCCCAAATCGGTATATCGCAATTATGTGTTGGACGTTTATTAATTCAATTAACGTCCAGCACACGAAGAAAGCAGCATTTTTATCATGCTAGACGTATACGTGGCCAATAGGTTTATGTTCTGGACTCGGGTTCGGAGGGTTCTGGGTTCAAACCAAAGAGCTGGCATCAGATTTTAGTTCATTATTTTCACGAACAGTTTGCACCAACAGAATATGTTCAGACTAATTATTACTTTATTGACCACTTTAATACCTATAGATGTACTATATATAGCATTATCCATCTGGGATAATACTAAAATTTTTCTCTTCATAATAAGTCATTTAATATGTTGTAGTATCTCGGTCTTATATTGAATGACATATTACCTTATACATGACATGAACTTTTGTTAAATAATTTTTTCACACAAGTTCAATGTGTATTTATAAACCACATTAGTAAATTATTACGTAATAACTTTGCTTTGTTAGAACATTTTTTCCATCGTGATCATATGACAAGCCAGGTCGTTCTGTTAACAGTCTCTCTCAGTTTTTTTGTCTTTTCCACTTTAAAATGCGTGAAGTGGTTTAATGTTAGCAAACACTAGACTTTGTCCTTTGTGTAAATAACCCTGATAACAAAAATACTTTCATGCAAAACATCTTTGATAATAAACAATAAAATACTGAGAAAGAAAAACATACTTTGTTCCTTTAAACTACTACGTGAACAATAATGATATGTAATGTAAGGCTGCTGCAAACGTGCATTTTCTGATTGTACACTTCAATTTTATAGTTAATTTAATTATTTTGCCATTTTCTTTCCTTCTAAATATATATAACATCTTTAAAAACCTATTCAGCTGGATTTTTTTTCTTTTTGTTTTGTTTTTATCATTCTATGGTCTCAGTTTTATACATAATCCACACTTTTTCAGGAGATTTATATCTTCAGTGTTTCGCCAATATTTGGTTTTTGAGATGCATATAGGGTGACGTCACAGCGTTAAGAAGCGATCATATTTCTAAACTGAAATTATCATTCTACTTCAACTGTTAAAGAACACATAATGAAAATTTTACTAAAGTGTCCTATTTCTCTTGTGTCTGCTAAAGAACAACTTCAAAATAAACGTGAAAACTATGAAATAGTAACTAGTAAACATGTATGCCTATCGATTACCAAATGTGTATTTTCAAAATGTAAGATAACATTAATTCGACCAGAACGTCTTCAGTGCTATTTTCATGATTAACTCTTTCTTCGTATAAAATATGTATCATTTCGTTTTTTAATAATTAGTAATTGCAGTTTTGTCATTTTACGACCCAATAAAAAGCTTTGCGAGGGGTTGGGGTCGGGGTGGGGGCGAATCGCGCAAAGAAAGCTCAGCGAATATTACAAAAACAAGTGATGTGTTTTAGCCTTTGACTGACTGAACTAGTTATCAAACACAACTGCACGTACACTAATATTTAATCAGTATTCAAGGTTTGTTAAGATTTAGACTTCATGGTTTTACTTTTTGAATCAAAGAATATTGCTTTTTGGAGACATATCGCGAAGACATAAATAAGTCATAGTTGTTCAATGTTTTTGTTGCGTGCTGTAAAGGTTCGCCATTTCAAATAAGAATATATGACAAAGTCCTATGAGCATTGCAACATATACCAAGCTCCGAAAATGCACAGAACAAGGGTATTTCACATGCAAGCCAAGCTAAAAGTAACCTATCTAATGACTAACACAACGCAAGTTGTTTCCCTATAATAAATTTTAAAAAAAAACACAGTATAAGTAAATTAGTTTATAACATATCATATAATTTCCATCATTCATTGATTGATTATGAGGTTTAAGAAATTATAGAACAAATATAATATGTTATAAACTAATTTACTTATACTGTTTTTTTTAAATTTATTATGGGGAGACAACTTGCGTTGTGTTAGTCATTAGATATTATCGGAATAGGCTTCTTTTAGTTTACATACGATCTCAAGCATTTAACTAAAAGTCTTTCTGTGTGTATATGAAAGTATCTAGTAATTATCCTATTAATAATTTTATGCGACACCTTCATATCCTTATAAAGTATTACTAATTTATTGAAATGGAAAAGGGTTAAACGCTTAAACTGTTATGGTTTTTTTTAAGTGAATTAATAATTTCTCCAATTTTCAAAATTAATGAGGTACATAATTATCTTGATTGTATCTTTAAGAATTTAAAATTGTAGGAACTGCTGATCTTTTTAGTTTTATCAATTCCTATCCTATCTCAAGTTCACTATGTACTGGCATTTGATATTGTATTATTCTCTTTTAAGACATTTATTTCTCTTTTTTACTGTTTAGCGTAGTATGCTAAATAGTTTAAACATAAAGTAAAACTTTTCAGAGTTTTCAGTTCTACATACAGCAAGATGTATATTTTTCTGGTACAGCAAGGCAGATTGTCCCTTATTTATGTACCTTCTATCTATAAGCAAGGCCTTAAATGGTTAAATCTGTATTTTTATCCAATTTGGTGCATTCTCTTTCATCAACATTATAAAACATTGATATGGCCAACAGTTTAAAACATTTGTGGACAACTCCTTTAAATTTTTAGGGAATTTAGGGAATTTTACTGCGATATTTCTCAATAAATAAGGAAAACCTTATCTATTATGCAACATGTCGTTTTGTATTTTAAACAATGTTGTTACATTAACCCCATTTTATTGTCTTATTCTTTTACTTAGGAGGCGAAACTTTTGCTTTTATTAAGTTCAAACTGCACCAGGAAATCAGACTTTATTTACTGAACAATTTATTTAATGCTAATACATTGTTATGTGATGCAGTAAATTTGCCTTGTTATGCTTCACCTTTCATTCAAAATATTTACCAAAGGTGTTTATCATGTCACATTTAATAACAATTTGGTCTGTCTAGTGATGTTTTCTGCTTTGAGAATGCAGGGAGTTATTCTATTAGAAAACCACCCTTGCTGAATGTCAATTTTAATTTTAAGATTGTTTTTTCTTTGTGATGTTCAAATCAATGAACTCCGCCGATAACATCCTTTCAATTAACGAACACTGAACACTATTAAAAAGATATATAACATCCAATCAAGATAATGTGACAGTTATATTTCTTTCAGTTTTACTGACAATTATATCACAAGCAAAATGGCAGTATTAAAATAAATAGTTTTGGACTTCTGTATTTCTACCAAACTCTGCAATATCGGCTGTATAAATTTAACTTTTATATCACACCTTATTGAATAATGGACAACCTAGTTATAACCAGTGGTGGTCAGGCAGTTTCGTGTGCTCATTTGTGCTCATATTAACTTCCTGTCCAGCATTGTACTTAAAAACCCCAGCCCTTGCGTCCTTGGAATGTTCCACCTTACATGAGTAGACAAAACTTTTGCTGGACATTTAAAACTAACGTCTTTTCTTGAAAACATGAGTGGGCTTTATGTTCTGGAAGCATATCTGGTGGCCGCTGTGATAAGCTTGGACAGACTGTCAGTTTATTAAATAAATTTAAATATAATAAATGCATCGTGCACCATAATTTAGATGTGACACCATCTGCGCGATACCAGTTACTTATCTCAGTTATTGAACACATTATGGAACACTGTGTTTACCAGTATTTTGTAAATCAATTACAACGCTATCAATCTTTTTTACAAGGAACATACTTGCCTTATTATCTTAAAAGTCCTGTATAACATATATTCCTTAGAACATAAAACAAAATAAAAAGCAAGACCTTTTTAATAGGTTTTCTAAGATGTTACATATGTAGGAAAATGCAAATTTATTATAATTAACTTTAAAACTTAAGTGTACTATCCGAAATTGTACATGCGTAGCAGCCTCACATTACACAAATAAGTATTGTTCGGATATAATTTTTTCGCATGTAGTATGTTTTTCAGTATTGTTTTTTATTTTGAAAGTCACAGACACACAAAACAAATCTAAAAATAAAAAAACAAAATAGAACAACGATGTTTACCGAATTAGGACCCGTATTGATCAGGTTTAGAAAGTCCGCAAAACAAACTTTCCCTTCGTCAAATTTCTGTGAGCATTCCATAATATAGGTGTCGCGCTCGATTTTGGTTTTAAAGTATATTTAAATAATGGTAGTATCTGCACAATAGGAGTTGCATTTTTCATTGACAAAAATTTGGATTTTCAGTTTAAATCACAATATAGTGACAATGATGGCAATATGTTAATACTTAACTGTCTAGTACATAAAAAAGTTATCACTGGTAAATATTTACGGTCTTAATCAAGATAAGCTTGAATTCTAAGACATATTAAAAAGGCTAAAGAATTAAATGAGCCTTGTATCATTGCGGTTGGTTTAAATTTAGTCCTTAATCCAGAAATAGATTATTTTGACTACCTTCATATAAATAACCCAAATGCGAGGGAATCACTGATTGGAACTATTTTTTAAAATATTTAGTTGTTTGTTATAGGGACATTTATGTGGAAAAATGGGAATTCACTTGGTTCAAAAAATACTAATAAAAAAGCGAGACAATATTTTTTCTAAATATCCAACTCACTAATGGTAAAGGTTAAAAATTGCCACATATTACCTGGCTATAGGACAGATCATTCATTAATTAAGGTACAATTAGAGTTTGGAAAGTTCAGAAATGGAAAATCCTATTGGAAAATGAATAACTCTCTATTAAAAGATATGAACTATGTCAAAAAAGTAAAACAAAAAGTACTAGAAAATAAGTAACAATACTGTCAAAAAACCTTCTTAATGATAGAAATATTAGTGAAATCCCAAATAATGATATCAGGTTTACAATAAATGACCAGTTGTTTTTTGAAACTGTGTTACTTGAGATAAGGGGTGAAACAATATCCTACAGCTCAAGATTTAAAAAAAAAAATATTATTAGTGAAGACCAGACAGGATTTGTATCTGACAGGTATATTGGCGGAAATACAATTAATTTATGATATTATGTTTTATACTGAAAAATATAACATCCCTGGTCTTTTACTTTTACTAATAGATTTTAAAAAGGCTTTCGATTCAGTAGCATGGTCCTTTATTAACAAGGTACTAGACTTCTTTAACTTTTGTCCAGTTTTTAAACAGTGGAGTGACACATTTTATAAAAATATTGAATCATGCTGTCTGATAAATGGGCATTGCTCAGAGTGGTTTTATATGAAAGGGGATGCCGTCAGGGTGACCCTATATCGCTATATATTTTTATTCTATGTGCAGAGGTGTTAGCCATGGTGATAAAATATCACAATATGCTGATGATACTTTTCTTATTCTTGATGGCACAGAAACTTCTCTTCTTTCTGCTCTAATTTTTTTTAAACAAAATCATTGCATTATTCAAATATATGCTTGGATAAAAAAATACATTACTTAGTACTTTTTCAACTGATCTCAGTTAAGTAACATATTTGAACTATGATAAGAAAATAAAGGAAATTAAACAGCTCTTATCTAAATGGTCAAAAAGAATGCTTACACCTTTAGAAAAAATAACTGTGCTCAAAACCTTAGCCCTGTCGAAAATCAACCCCTTAAGTCTTTCCTTGCTAAAACCAAAAATTGAAAAAGTACACTCAAGCAATATTCTTTGATTTCTTATGGGTTGGAAAACCAGGCAAAATAAAGAAAGAAATAACTTACAAAAAATATTCTGAGAGAGGGTTAGGAATGATCAATGTTAAAATATTCATAAATGCTCTTAAAACATCCTGGATGAAAAGAAATAATACTAAGTGATAAGAAATGTTTACAATTAGGTTGCAAAAACAAAGCCTTGAAAACATCCATTTCCTTGGTATAGAATATATAGTACCAAATTACATTCAATAAGCAATCCTTTTGGAATGGTGTTACTTCAAATCATGACTTTATGAAATCGCTAGTGCCAAACTATTATAAAGATGTAAAACGTGAGCATTTGTTTTATAATAATAATATTCAGCTCAGAGGAAAATCTGTGTATGGACAGAAATATATAAAGAAGGGTGAATATACTTTCAATGATTTTTTAAATGAAAATGGCAATATTACAAACTTTCTACATTATTCAAGCAAACTCTCATCTGTAAAAGCTTATTTAAGCAAGGTTAATATCCACAATCTTGGAGATAAATTAGTAGAACCATTACTACCCTTTTCAGTTTAATTATTACATAAAATAAAAACAGGGTGTAGAATTATGTTTGATATTATGATGAAAAACGGTTTACGGCCAAGATCTGTAAGGAAATGGTTAATTGAATTAGGTGGTAAAAGAAGAGATATTTTAAAATTATTTAAGTTACCTTTTAAGTGCTATCCAAGTCCATTTTTACAGTGGTTCCAAAGTAGAATCAATCAAAGAATTAAAGGAACTAACACTCTTCTAAAAAAGATGAATATAAAAAATAACAATTTATGCTCTCTGTGCCATCAAGAAGATGAAACAATCTTTCACCGCTTCTATAAATGTAATTGGCAAGACCTTTTGGCATGAACTAATTACACTTATCAATACTCATTGTCCAATCTTAAATATTCAAATGTCAAAGACAGACTTTATTTTTGGAAACAGATATTTCCATAATGTTATCAACTTGATATTCACACTGCTAAATATGAAATATCTAATACTAAAGAAAAAAGCCAACATCCGAATGTTGGAGTTTTTAAATGATATATATTAAATCAATACAAAGCTGATCGAAACATTGCTTATGAAAATATTTACCAGTAAACAAATGATTAATATTGGAGACCAGTAATTAGTTTAATTAATGATATTTTGACATAGAATAACATATAAGATCTAAGTATAATATACAATCTTTAAGAATTTTGTTAACTACTTTAGAAGTCCTTTCTTCATACCTCAACTTGTAAGTATAAACCGTTTTCATCCTAGTAGCTCAGTTTTGTTTAAGTTTTGTAAAAGGAGCTACGTCCTACAACAGGCACTACATTTTTTTCTTTGCTCTGAAGTTTTTTGTTGTTGTTGTTTGTTGTTGTTGTTGTGTTGCTGTTTTGTTGTTAATTTTTATTTGTTGTTGTTGTTAGTTTTTGTGTTGTTGTTGTTGTTGTGTTTTTCTTATCAAATTATTTTGCTTATTTTGATTTCATTTTGCCAAAGTCGGTAAAATATACATCCTGAACTGAATAGTTCTGGTTTGGATTGTTTTAGTTTCATGATTTCATGTTTCTGCTTGTAATGACATTTTGCACAGTTTGGTTAATATTATACACATACTTAGAACTTATTTTATGACAAAGTTATCTGAAGTTAAGTACGCCTATCTGAGATCTAAATCTTAATGCTATTGGAAACTTTGCTATTTCAAAGGGTGACAACTCATATTTTACAATAATTTGAGTTTACCAGAGTTAACTCCTACCCGGTACATTAACGAATTCGCATAAACTGGTGATTTATTTTGTGTGTGTGATTTCCTCACATATGACTAATAAGTTTTTTGATTTGTTTTCACTATATTTTCTTCCTTTTTGGGGGGTACCGCTGTATTAATAAACATTGAACACCAATGGTAGATTGTATTAATATTCAGTTGAGTTTCCTTGCCTTTCCGAAAACAGCATCTTAAATTTGGGGTTCTTTTTCACACTTCTTTACATTTCATATAATTTCGTTTTATATACTTTTTTTTTCTTAAAATTCGTGTCTACTTTCATAAATCCTTGTTGCACCAGGAAGACGCCTTAAACTCTAAGTTTATATTGAGTCCATATCTGCAACCTGACAAGAAGCCGTTGACGAGAATGACCTCGCATTAGTTAAGTTGAGTTGAGTAACAGATAAATTACGACTGTTCGCTCCGACTACTTGTGTTCAGACAAAAACCCTCTGCACAATGTTTTAAAGATAGTATCCGATAGTTTGGGCCTTTATATTTCTCTCAAAAAACAACATTAACTATTAATATTTCTCGAAATTAAGTATTTAATATACATCTTACCCCTTATGTTTATTGCAGATTTAATCTTTTTATGTTTCCATTCTTTGGGGACAATGTGTACGCAGCTGTATACTGTGCGTACAGGCGGCTACTCGCCTGTTTTAGTTTGACACTCCTCTCACCAGTGTTACGTTCAGTAACAGCTGCCGTCTTGTCAAGCACCAATCGGATGACCTCGGATAATTCACGAATCATCTCTCGGATGTATGTAGGTATTCGGATCACCTCGGCCATTTCCCTAAATGGGACTTCCTTTGACACAGACGTCAAAACAAAGATGGCAGCTCGGATGACAGCTCACTACATTACAGTGTCTATAAAACTTCAATTTGTGGCGGCTTTAAATCTAAATCATCCGATTTTAATTTACCCAGCGCATCAGACACGCAGCTGTCAAACGATGGCAGTGTTTATGTTTTGTGCGAACTACATAGGCATATTCTTCTTCCGACTTCCGGCCAACAAAACGATCGTGATTTCAGTAAGTATTATTGCACCAGATATATCCGAGGGATGATTGTCCCGACGACGGACTTACCCGAGGAGTTCCGATTGGTCAAGCACGTCACCATAGTTAACATTTTGTCAATCGGAATTGGAGTCAATATAAAAAAAATGTTTCATACGGTTTTAAAGTAATAAAAATAAACATTCCGTATACTTTATTGTCGTAACAAATACAATGGTACATGTGTACTATTTGTGTGTGTGTGTGTGTGCGTGCGTGCGTGCGTGCGTGCGTGTGTAAATATATCAAAATATTATAATCTCG
This sequence comes from Sinonovacula constricta, assembly GCA_007844125.1. Lineage (NCBI taxonomy): Eukaryota > Metazoa > Mollusca > Bivalvia > Cardiida > Solecurtidae > Sinonovacula > Sinonovacula constricta. The sequence goes on from CM017571.1 coordinate 2,056,141, forward strand.
TTCAAATATCGTCAATCAAGCCCCTTAACGATTTTCCATTTTGGTGGCAGATGTTACTGTGATCTGAAAGGCACGTGAACTCCAACAGGGAGAAATGTTCAGTGTTTAGTTTAGAATTTTAGCTTATAATAGAACTGTATCAGGGGTTTTCCTAGTTTATGGTACTCTTTAAACTCGACTCAATAGAAATAAACACAAAACAAAGAGTGGAAGTCCTTGGGTGAGCCGATTTATTTGTTGACTTACTCAGTTCCATACAGTGTGAGTACGAATGGAAGCTCACAGATTCAACTGAGATTATTCATCGGCCCTGACGTAATCAGCGGTTGGTCAAAATCTTTAAAATATGGAGTCTCCCTTGACAAATTAATGCTAGAACTGTATATTATACTAATGCTATACTAATAACAACACTGACCAAATTAGGTAAAAAAAAACTCAATGGTCATTAAAAGTGTCTGTCAGATTGCTTGAAATCAGGGGAAAAACTTCCGTTGCTGGTATAAAAATGTACAATGTAATTATCTTTTTGAAGTTATATTTGGAAAGCCTCAATGGCAGCCCAAATTCAGTATGTTGTTGGCATTTTACTTTTTTTGAACTTTTAAATTTGTTGGCTCAACGTTTAGACATATAAAATAGTTGGCTTGTGACACTTTTATAACATGTTTTGCTGTGTGCACTTGACCCCCAGAAGGTAGTCAGCGGAGGTAATGATAAGCAACCATACCTGGTAGAGCGTCGGCTCCAGGTCCGGGAGGCCCCGGGTTCGATCTCGGGCCGCGACATACCAAAGTCGTTAAAAATAGTAGTGGTATAGCTCCCTTGCTAACGCTAAAGCAAATATAAGGGTAGTTCCACGACTGGTTGACCCGGTGTCAGGATATTGTGACCATCGTGGTATCATGCCAGGTGTTCACGGCATGCTATCCTCAATGAAGGCAGCACTATATCTGCTTCAAGAGGACACCGTCTCCAGATACCTGCAATACTGTTGGCGGGACGATAAACCCAATAAACAAACAAGGACAAGCATCTTAAAATGTAAGATTATCTACTTTATTTACAACAATTTATGAATAGACACAGTTCTTTATAAAATCCTTGGGATGTTCCAGCGTTACGGAGGTTCGAGTCGCTGACTTATGATTGTATTGACGCCTTCTCGCCTCACCGTGCGAGTTCGAGACCTGGCTCTGGTCGAAAACATTATAGTTGTATTCCAGCTCTCCTGTGTTGTTAATTTGCCCTGACAAATGTCTTTGGTCGTCCTTATCCAATAATAGCTGGGCGTAGCTATAATATTATTTAGTTGCAATGTTTTAATTATTTATATATGCGCATGTAGATGTTGAATAAATAAACGAGGCTAAGACGTTGGAAAAAGTGTGTGCTAAGCGGAACCTGACCCTGTCCTTCATTTGGGTGATGGTCCATTTTATTTTTCGTTGTATGAGAAATTGGAATAATGTGAGTATTCAGATAAAATGGATGCTTGCATGTCATATTTAATCGCTAAGACTCTCGTAATGCATTTGGAAATCTTTTATCCACTTAAAAGTGGTACCCGACAGTTTGGGTCAAATATTTTTCACAAATATCAAAATAAGTCATTGTTACCGGAAAAGGTCCAGTAAAATACTGTTCATGGATTCCCTAGATCTGTGTGAACAGTGTATCATAAATCTCAACACGAGGCATATTACTTCTGAGATCTCGTTGTAAGGTCAGCCGGGTAGTCTACGCTGAAGCCGGTATCTATTTTAAGCAGATATCATTTCCTGTTTATTTATAGATTTAGAAAGAATGGACATTCAGAGTGATTTTTTCGCATGAGTACTGTCTTATAATATACGTAGTTGTCATAACCATCTTTACTTTGACTAAATTGTGAATTTATGCAGAAATTATGAATAAGTTCAATGACACCGCGGGGAAATTTTGTTACATGGTTTTGACATAGATAAACTGTCGAATACCACCTTTAAATCTGCATACTAATGTCACATCGATTGACAGTTTTTGTTTTTAATTCTTTACATCCCCCGAGAAGAAAGTAGTTTTCGTTGAGAAAGACAACAAATCAGGTCGGAAACCCCTTGTTGACTGGTGTCCAAAATTTGTTTCCTATTTAGTTATTTTTAAAGCTTTGCTCTAAAGCCATTTTTTACCTTATGTTTTTATTACGCTGTTATTTTAGATAAACCTCGTGGTTTGTTTGTTGTTGTGTTGTTGTTGTTTTTATTTGTTGTTGTTGTTTTTTGCTGTTGTTGTCACGTAGAACTAAGATTTATTTTAAGTGATATTTATAATTTTAGAAGCGAATTACAATGACTTCTTTAGTTGGAACAAGTGGCTGTTCATATTCCTATCATTATTAATAAAGCTTACATTTTGTTTTGTTCTAGATGACCTTCACCTACGCAAAACTGTGAACACTTACACAAAACTGTCAGCAAGTTACTATGACTTAAGTTTAAGCAAAAAATTATGGCTGATGTAAATTTCAATTTCGCACACATCGACCCTCGTGTAGTTTTTTCAATAATACATGTACATTTAAAATTAAACATGGGACAGAACTAAGCAAATTTAACAAAATTGTCGAGGTATTCCGATTTAGTAATGTTTAATTAACAAGATTTATGATCAGTAGCTTGGTAGCATATGCCGTATGATCTAAAGGTAACATGTTTGGCTTTCATACTCGAGGTTACTTGTTTGAACCAACATGCTGCTATTTATATTTTTTTATTATTATTTTGTTTAGAATATTTTTTTCCAATTTTGTTTACATAAATAAAGATTATCTTATACATAAATAAAGGTTATCTAATGATTGCCAATTTGGGTGAATTATGTAACTGTTCTTAAAAAAAAGAACAATAAAGACGATAAAGACCTTTAAATCAAAGAAATAGAGCGACCGCAATGGGAAAATGTACAAGATAGATGGAGCGAAAAATCACAGGCAAGGAAGGTAATACATTCAGCATTGTGGTAGATTTATCGCAGTATTCTCCCTTGGAACATATTTCTTTTAATTTTCATGGGAAACTAAAAGTTCATTAGCCTGTATCAAACTTTGGTTAACAAATTAATTTACACAACATGTCAAGGCTGAATTTAACTTTTCTTAAAAACTTAAACGATCGCATGGAATTGATCAGAATACTGAGTTGTATTTGAGTATTCCATATTTAAAATTTCTATCTTTAAATATTCAATCTATAAATACGATAAAAACAAGTTTTAATAAATTTACCATTTAAAAATGGAAAATGTCACATGTTGTGTTGTAACTGTTTGCTAGCGCTAGTAAATGACCTTATATGGCATCGTAAACAAGTTTGATTTGAAGTTTGTTAAAAGTGTTTTGGTATAAGCAGACGAATAAGAAACGTCAATTATTCTTCGATACTGCAGTTCCTGCAACAGTTCCTCTGTGTTTTGCTTGTAATTCAAAATCTGTTATTATGATTGGTAGTATGTTCCGAAGGTGTTGGATCTATTAATAATGAAAGAAGGGTCTGTTCATAAGATTCACCTTTCTTTGTCCTCAACAGATATGACACATAGACATTAAAGTTCAATTAGCACAACTACACATCAACAATTGCAAAAGGTACATGTATTTTTTTTACAGACGCCTGTATTCCGCATACCGTACTGGCGTCAAAACACAGTTTATGCCCTTCGTTACCCAAGAACAGGAAACAGAACAAGACAAAAGAGTCCCCTTTTCTGCTGACGAATACTGATTAAAAGTTGAATGAAGAAGACTGATTTAATGGCATTTTTGTACAAAGTATGCGTAAATCAGTCAGTAAATGTCAGTTTTGATGGAAGTTTAATGATAGATTGTTGCAAATCAGCTATTGAACAGGGATGTCTTTGGCCTGTTTACCGCCGAGATGATTGACCTGTCAAGTCACCGGATATACTTTTGAAATTATTGGTCTAGACTACTGGTCAACATGCAATTTCCTGCGGCTAGAAAATGTCGCAATATATAGTATTATAAAGTTCAGGTAAGATTTTTCTGTTCGGGAAGTAAACAAAAATGTTCTGTTCACAGATGCTTATATGAAACATATAGCGAAAAAAACTGTGTTCTTAGGCCTACTCTCGCTTTTTGTATGTAAAGGGACTTTACTTTAACTACAAAAAAAACTACATTCTTACCTTCCTTGTGGGTAGGTATATGGTATAGAGTTACTGCAAAAAAATAAGATTGTTCACTTTTGAGAAAGATTTAAGACTTAAGAATGGGCACAACATTTATTTTATTCATTTAGATAAGAATTAATGAAAACTCTCATGCGATTTTTTTTAATTAAGCTACTAATTAATAGGGTAATTGAAAATAAAACTGGGAATATTTCTTACAAAAAGAACATGAAAAATCTTTCCAATAAGGGGACATTTACAACTTCATATAGAAATGTCACTGACTGACTAATGTTATGAATAATGACAAGATAAATAAATATTATATCAAAAAATATTTTTATTTGTTAAAAGCAATACGATCACAGTTTGTCTACCATTGGTTTGAATCTCTAATTATGACCAACATAAACTATTTTAAATATACCAGACTTTAAAATAAAAAAAAATATTATGTAATATTCCATTTCAATGTGTAGTGGTTTCCGCCAAAAATTGTTTATGTATACTTATTATATACGTTTTATTTTATTATATATTATTTATGATCATATTATTTCGTCTTTTTGCGTGCATATCCCAATAAAAACTTTGTTTTTTTAAGGACTAGGGCCAGTATTCGCTAACTATTCTTATGTAAGAATTGCTCAAGTCATGGACTTCAATCCACAATATATTCAATATGTATTCAGCTACATATCTGTGTTCATGCATGAAACATGAACTTAAACATTTCTTTCATTTCGGTAGAGCGTCGGCTCCAGGTACGGGATGTAAGGTTCGATCCCGGGCCGCGACATACCAAAGTCGTTAAAAATGGTAGTGGTATAGCTCCCTCGCTAACGCTCAAGCAAATATAAGGGTAGTTCTACGACTGGTTGGCCCGGTGTCAGGATAATGTGACTGGGTGTGGTATCATACCAGGTGTTCACGGCATGCTATACACACTGAAGGCAGCACCATATCTGCTTCGAGTGGCCACCGTCTCCAGATGACTGAAATACTGTTGGTGGGACGATAAACCCAATAAATAAATAAATAAAAAAAAAATTTTCATTTCGAAAATGGGATATGGTTCAACCAAACTTTCAAATCCGCATTCGATACAATCATCCTACACAGAGTTATCGTTCGTTATTCTCGCATATACCTATGCAACATATTCACAGCCATGAGTGTCAAGCTTCTTGATGTAAATTAGATGACGACTTTTATTATGTTTGAGAGTTCATGTATAATTATAGTTTACATTAAAATAATTTGTTTTGATCTGAAAACTTTCAATTACTTGAATAATTTAGCAACAACTTCGGAAATTACGCACGGCAGATAACTACTCGAATGATGACTATGACTCGGTGTATCCAAAACAAACATGTGATTAAAAAAATATATTTATCAATTTCTTACATCGTTTTATTTAAGGTATCCGAACCATAATGTACCACGTGATCAACCTTTTCCGATGTTTGTCGAGGTCAATAAAATTGTGGCATATCGGAAGTTTCCGTCGGTAGATTAATAAATATTGTATCGTGATTAAAAAAATATATATTTCAATAAAACATAACTGTATTTGCGATTAAAAAGTATTTGTAATGATGATTACGATAAAATAAAATCAAATTGTAAAAAAAGTTGTTTTGACGGGCACTTGCACTAAGGTAAACAAATATGGCGGAAGATGTCGTCCGCGACAAACGAGGAAGGTTTTCGAAAAAGTCTTTACCTCCTGAGCCTGTTCAACGTCATGAGTATGTGGAAGAAGAACATAATTATGTTGGTGGTTGTCATGTTTGCATTGAAGGGTCAACTGGGCAGACATACAAAGGAAATTGAAGACCGCAATGGTCCTGACTTAGTTCATGCATTCAAAAGAAAATGGGTGGGGGGGTGGGGGGGAGTGCTAAACCAGGGTTTTGGCAAGAAACCTCACTACTCCATTGTGACAGATCTGAAATTTTAGGCAGTGATTTAGTACAATTTGCACACTAAAATTTCATAAAAATATATTAATTATTTGTGAAAAAAGTTTTGATTTTTTGCTTCCAGTCACTTTTCTGACTGAGTCAGTATTCTACTTTTATTCTAACAAAACATTGAATTATTAACTACGGGTCCATATGGTTTGATTTGATACTGACAAAGGCCTTTAAATGGTCAATATAAACCTCATTGTATTCAGGGAGAATGCAGAAATGAAAACCAAATTCAAGTAAGGAAAAAAGGTAAAATTTTGTTATTTTCACTTCTTGTGACCTTGACCTTTGACCTTCTGATTTTTTTCGGGGAAAATAGACACTTGATCTGCTACATTATGTCATATGCCAGTAAGTATTGTAAGTTTAAACCATAATTTCAATAAGACACATGTATAATAAAAGCATATTCAGCAAAAATCTGTAAATTGTCTATTGCAGTCTATTTTTAGTAACACTAATATTGATACTTAAGGACTTAATACTACAAAACCACACGGTGAAAGTGTCTAAAAAAATTACAACAGAGAAAACAAAACAAGAGGTTAATTTTATGTGAAAATTGAGCTGCTGTTATAAATACTTCAAAAGAAATAATCAAAATTGCAATTTAAGGCAAAAACAGGTAATTCCCCAAGATCTATTTTTAGTAACAAAACAATTAGTCTTAAAATTGAATGACTGACTTTTTACATTTTGGTTTGCTGGGGTAATGTTTATTAAAATATACTGTTCCTTTTTAGCAAAACAGATAAATTCATACTCAATGGATCTTTTTGATATTGTATCTCATTTTCACCCCTCAGGTAGGGGTTTTTAGACAAAAAGGGGGGATAATAAAATTGACCTTTATGCACTAATGATGAATATTTTGCGGATTTTTATTTCATAGAACAATTCCACATAAACCTCTTTGTTAAACAAGTGAAAAAAAAAAATCCATTTCCATTGTTATATTTTGGCCTATTATGGGCCGGATACCTTAACAATATTTGAATAATTTATCTTTATTCGGCTTATATTTCAAAATTTATTATGACACCGATTTGCAACTTTCATTTTCAAGTTCCTAACCAAAGTTTAACCTGACGTCATACTTAGCCACGTGGCCTAAAATACCCTGGGCCCATTCGGAAAACCTCGACCTTTCTCTGGCGAAAAAAGAAATGTGCGAGGAGTCCCGATTGACCCTGGGTTGTCAATCGGGGCTCCTCGGGTAATTCCGTTCTCGGGACAATCATAATACTTACAGAAATAACGATCGTTTTGTTTGCCGGAAGTCGGAAGAATAGGCCCTATGCCTAAAATTTAGTCGCACAGAACACAAAATGGCGTCGTTTGACAGTTGTGTGTTTGCTGCGCTGCATAAATTAAACTGGTATGATTTAAATTTGAAGCAGCTACAATTGACATCGTACTGGCATCGTACTGTAGTGAGCTGTCATCCGAGCTGTCATCTTTGTTTTGACGTCTGTCACTAAAGAAGTTCCATTTAGAGAAATGGCCGAGGTGATCCGACTACCTACACACATTCGAGAGATGATTCGTGAATTATTCGAGGTGTTCCGATTGTCTGGGTCGTGACAGAGGTAAATGTAATCAACCGATCGTGTAAGCGAGTGCTTCGATAGATGTGTGTAAACAAAGGTGACGCTAAACGGTACTTAAATGGCACTGCCTGTATATAATTACACGCATTTTTAAACTCGCCATAAAATATGTAGATTTATATTGTTATTTTAAACCTCTTTTTAGGCAATTTAATTCATTAACTTTTTACTTTTATCCAATAATATCTATCCATATTATGATAAACAAAACAAAACAAAAACACGAAGACAAAATGTTGAGCAAGATCTTTAAAATTGACAACTACTCGTGCTGCCACCATTGAATTTCAAACACTGAAATTGTCAAATCATATCTCACTAACACAGTTGGACTTTATGTACTTAAGTTAATACTTGTTGTGTAATATTTCAAAAATAATAATAGCTCCGTTCTAAAGTTTTAAGTAAACAACGCGTTCTTACATTAAGTTAATTATGGCTCTACTGTGCTCCGCAAAACAAACTTACTAAGTTGAGCGAATTGTTCAGTATGTCAGAAGCCGTAGATGCGAATTTTCGTCGACATTTCGGACAGCGAAGATAGTAGAGGATCCCGAAGTGCTCGTAAACTGTCGAAGTAAGCTGACTTGTAAGAATTGTTAGTTCCTAAATACGAATTAATTGCTTTTGCTTTGATTAGGTCCAGGTTTGGTGCCAGCATTCTACTGACAACCAGTTTGGACCCAATTGAGTTAACCGACTATAATTAGCCCCGGAAGGTCAACGTTAATGTGTAACAGAGAAAGGGAATATAATTGGAATTGTGCCTAGCCTACAAATTGGATTGAATCATCGAGTTCAATTTTCAGACCTGGTCTCGACAGTAATTGTATTTAAATTGTCATTTGTTGTTTCTAAATGTTTAAGATTTTTTTCTGCTGTTTCTTTATGTTAGAGGCGCTGTATTGTTAATTGAAGCATGCATTTCAGCGGCTTCATAACTTCCTTGTTTGATTCTAACTTGACCTTACTGCATGTCAAACACCTATCTATTTGTGTGTTTCCATTTTGTTTGTTTGTTGCTACACCGGCTATTAAGCAACATTTTAGTTATCTAACACTGGAATGATGTCAACTTAGAAGAGATTTTGTTATCCATGCCGTGGTCTACATGGTGACTTAAAAGTGTCTTCTACGGCACTTTGACATCTACGTTAGTTTGAAACCAATGGTAGCTTCACATTAACGGTAGCTTGTCAGTAACGGTAGTTAAAATATATGGTAATTTGACATCAACGTTAGTTAGACATCAACGGTAGTCTGGCATCTATGGTAGTGTGACAAGCACGATTGTTTAACATCTACGTTAGTTTGACATCTACGGTAGTTAGACATCTATGACAGTTTGACATCTACGGTAGTTAGACATCTACGGTAGTTTGAAACCAAAGGTAGCTTCACATTAACGGTAGCTTGTCAGTAACTGTAGTTAAAATATATAGTAATTTGACATCAACGGTAGTTAGACATCAACGGTAGTTTGACATCTACGATAGTTTGACATCTACTGTAGTTTGACATCTACGGTAGTTTGACATCTAAGGTAGTTTGACATCTACGGTAGTTTGACATCAACGATTGCTTAACATCTACGTTAGTTTGATATATACGGTAGTTAGATATCAACGGAAGTTTGACATCAACGGCAGTCTGACATAAGCAGTAGTTTGACATCTACGGTAGTCTGACATCTATGGTAGTTTGACATCTACGGTAGTTTAACATCTACGGTAGTCTGACATCTACGGTAGTTTGACATCTTCGGTAGTTTGACATCTAGGGTAGTTTGACATATACGGTAGTCTGACATCTACGGTAGTCTGACATCTATGGTAGTTTGACATCTACGGTAGTTTAACATCTACGGTAGTCTGACATCTACGGTAGTTTGACATCTACGGTAGTTTGACATCTAGGGTAGTTTGACATATACGGTAGTCTGACATCTACGGTAGTCTGACATCTATGGTAGTTTGACATCTACGGTAGTTTGACATCTAGGGTAGTTTGACATATACGGTAGTCTGACATCTACGGTAGTGTGACAAGCACGATTGTTTAACATCTGCGTTCGTTTGATATATACCATAGTTTGAGTTCAACGGTAGTACGGTAGTTCGAAATCAACGGTAGTTTGACACTTACGATAGTTTGACATCAATGGTATTTTGACATCAAGTGTTGTTTGGCAGAATTTTAGCATCAAGGAAACATTCGTTCCATGGCAAACTTGATCCTTAAATCAAGCTCAAAAGGTGTAACGTGCTTCGAGCTTTCGATATGTTTGAATATCACTAATGAGGTAAGGTGTTCAATTATGTCAAACAGGTGTGTTTATTTTTTGCAAAGACGTAAAGAGTAAAACGGAGTATATAATGTGTTCGGACGTTATGTCTTTTAAAGGTACATTTGCCCTCTATCAAAACGTGCAACTTTCTGACTACGGAATTGCGTTACTCACCAAAAACAAAGCTTAAAATATCCATACAAATCCAACCAGTCAAGTTAACCAGTCGCTTGACTTGTAACTATTGTTATTGTTTTTGTTAGAAAATATAATTGTCGGAAAGCAAACGCTCTTTCAACTCATATACCCCCCCCCCCTTAACCTACCCCCCCAGCCCCCCCACTCCTAGCCCCCCCCCCCCCCCCCCCACCCCCCGGGTAACTCACCTGACTATTGTTATTTTTAGGAAATTGTCCGAAAGCAATCTCTTTCACTCTTTCAACATATATTAACCCCCCCCCCCCCCCTCCCCCGCCAGCACCCCCCCCCCACCCCCTGTGGCGTAGTGGTAGAGTAATTTGTAACTCATCTGACTAGTTAGCCTCTCACCGCATGGGTTCGAGTCCCGTTCAGGGCGAAGGACTTAATGTGAGAAGGTCTTTCAGCTGACCTGTGATGCGCCTGCGGTTCTACCCAGACATGTGTATGGGGTCTTCCTTTACCGAAAAAGCTGGACGTCGCTATAATGATCATTCTTTCTCGCTGCGGTGTATTAAAAATCACTTGTAATCTAGAAATCAGAGCAGATAACTGGATAAGTGTGTCATTTCTTGCAATTTTTAAAGGTGGTCAACGATAATTTGCCTTTATCAAACTAAAATACCAATGTTCAGGGCATTATTTCTGCATAAAACTATTCTGAAGTCCAAGTAAAGACGATTTACCTTACTAGAAGTACACACCGGGCAATAAATCGTTCTAAATATTGAATTGTTTTTAATCTATAAATAACAACGATGGTAATTTTATCTAAAGCAGATGTCGACGGCAGATCTAAAGGTTAGTATAATGATCAGGGGATAAATCCAGAAAAAAATGGTGGTGGGGGTGTGGGGGGCGATGTGAATGTATAAATCAAAATCCATTCAATTTGATCGCAGTAAATACTAGATAAATATACACGGCAAGGGGCCTTTACGTCGACCTAAGTAATCAAGACAAAATTTACTTTAAAAACTTAGTATTTTTTAACCTTACTTGTATGCGTTTCCACAACTTTACTCTTTTACCTCATTGGGGAGGGGATGTATCGCCACCCGTTCCCCACTGGATCCATACCTGATAATGATATAACGTGATTTCAAAGGTAAGTGGTCACGTGGTTTCCTATTTTAACTTAACAAATGGAGAGTGGCTCAGAACGTGTTGACGAGTGTTTTACTTTCATCACTTTTCACATAAATGTAGTACGACATTTTACGGAAATATTCCAGCAGGGGCGTGCCTGGGCGACTTTTGAGTATACGCACTATTCCTAGGGAGTCCTGGGGCGTGCCCCCCCCCCCCCCCCCTCCCCTCCATCCGGATTTTTTCCATAGAACGCCATAGATGCATTCGGGGGGGGGGGCGAGTGACGGGTACTCTCACTGTCTAGAACAAAGAATTGTCTTAGAAGCAGGAAGAGACAGAAATACGTCAAGTTGGATTGTTGAAGATTGTGTAGAATTAGACAAATGTAATGTAAAAATGCACTCCCCTGTCCATGTATCATTAATTTAGTTGTTGTTTGATAAACATAATATTGTCCCAGCTGTCAAATGCCTCCTTTAATACAAAATTAGGTTTTCCAACTTAACTAACAACAATGCAATCTTTATTTAATTTCTACCAGGCATTGCTGTCCCAAATTTAGGTAGGAAAGTCTACCTCCAGATCAGCCAACAGTTACTGTGAGCTGTTTCAACAGAATTGGCCCTATGTGCTATCTCTGGAAAGGTCAATAGTCATACGGTCTTTTTATTATGCTCTTTCGTAATAATACTACTCATCTTTTGTACTCAGGTGGTAGAGCGTCGGCTTGCGGATCGGGAGGTCATGGGTTCAAACACCGGCCGGGTCAAACCAAAGACTTAAAAGTTGGTAGTAGTGGCTTCCCTCCTAACGCTCGGGGCTAAGGGGACTGCATTACGCCTGACCCGTCGGTGTCAGTATATTGGACCGGCTGGGTTCAGTCCCTGAGCACCTCATAAGTACCCCTGAGCTATAATGATAGAAATGCCGCTGCACAGTATCGGCAAAAATGCCGGCTAATCCCATCCCATCCCTCTTTTGTATACATGTATTTTATACGACATAGCGACTGCAAATACAACGTTTGTTTTGTCCTTGCCACGCTTTGATTTCATTTTCTTTCATTTTCATATGAAAATGAACTTAAAAAGTAAATATATTTTTGTACACCTCTGTTAATGACAAGCCCATTTTCAATAGATAAAAAAGATGATTTTTCGAAATAAAACCTAATAAATTATCCTTCTGATACAAGCTCATCCTCTCTCCTGATATTCCTATTTTTTCATGTTTAAATCATTATATTAAATCAGTTTAGTTCTATTATTATAATAATAATTACTTTTTATTCTCCCTTGTAATCGACTTTCTTTCGTTTCTTTTTATTTGTATTTTTTCATTATTTTCCTTTTTACGCAAATAAACATGACATGAACTAATATTTGTAAATTTCTGTATCGAAGACAATGAATTTCGAATAAAAAATATATTCTGTTCTGTCTGTTTATACTTCCAGCTAACCACCAGTGCGCCGGTGGTTCTACCCAGACGTAACTCTGGGGTCTTCCTCCACCAATTACTTGCGGGACGTCGCCCATATGACCATAATTGTGTCGGCGTGGTGTATGAAAAACAAAATAATTAAAACATAGAAATACTTCTAGCTTTCCAACCGACTAGGAACATCGCCTCTAAGTTGTTAGAAAATAAATTATAATGCGCCGAGTTATTTTAAATATTTCGAATAATAAGGATATATGCAACGTTTGAATCAGTTTGAATATGTTTATACGATTTTTGCCGTAGCATATACACAAGCTCATATTTTAATCAAGCTCCATATTTAGTTACCAATCTTTGTCGTGACTAAGCCACAGATGGGCGCCATAAATTACCTTAAAGTTATGTCGTCTGCCTGGCACTCTCATCTGCTATCAAGACAGAAGTGATGTTGTTTTCCTTCGCGGCAGTATGAGTTTCTTCACGTGACCGTAATGTGCCGATGATAATAAAGGGATTATTTTCTATTTGTCACATTGTGAGGGAAATCTTTCGAAATTCAACCCTTTACACGTCTGATATATAGCCTCACTGCACGAGATGTGCTGAAAAGATGCTGACAGGCGCGGAGGGATTTCATAAATGTTTGAAGAAGTAGTGCCGTAAAAGTGCGAATTTGATATGTGTTTTAAATATTTATGCGAGTTTATAGAAATCGGCTCGTCTGCACAACAGCGTGGTGATAAATCTTGGAGCACGCATGAAGTTTAAGTGTTCTTTTCCAAACAGCTTGTTTCCTCTTTTATTCCATATCCACATTCGCCTTAGCTTTAAGGTGGTATAACAATTAGTACTGTATGTGTTAGTCTTCAAAGTCGCCTTTATTTGGACAAAAGTACGAGTTTATGCAAAAATTATGCCAAAATTTTCCAAAACAGGAGTCAAATATTGTTTCATTTATTTTTGGTATAGACATTGCTTGGATACTAACATCAGTATAAAATAAGAGCGAAAAATAGTGACATGTGTCTTTGTTTGTTCGTTAATATTTCACCTAATTCGCAAAAAGTATACAAGCATATAGTTTGTACATGCATACACCTTTCTTTTTTTCCTTGCTGCACCTCCAATTAAAGAGTATCAGAAGTTGAGTTAAAATGCTTCAAAACTAAGGATTGAGGGTTCGAATCCCGGTATGGGCACGTATGGTTAACTTCATTGTTTTCTACTTTTCTTTCATTTTGGCAATTATTTGTATATATTTTAATTTTCATTTGTGCTTAATTTAAACACGTATTTCTTTCCTGGTATTTTCAAAGTCTAAAACAATCAAAACTATGCGGTATAAAAATTGTTTATTTTGCAGCATCAACCAAAATATTTTATAGAACATTTAGGGCAAGTCTGAAACAAATAATTTGGCTATGATGAACAAAGTGATTTTTAATAAAGCACAGTATGCAGAAAGAACATTGGAAAATCGGTCTTAAGCGTGTTGGGCTTAAAAACAATCAATTACATATTTGGGATGGTTTGAGTCAAACTGATCAAAACATTTTCACTTCATGTGACACATGCTTTACGTGACCCATGCTTAACGTGACCCTTGCTTCATGTGATCCATCCTTCATGTGATCTATGCTTCGTATGACCCATGCTTCATGTGACCCATGTTTCATGTGACCCATGCTTCATGTGACCCATGTTTCATGTGACCCATGCTTTATGTGACCCATGTTTCATGTGACCCATGCTTCATGTGATCCATCCTTCATGTGGCCCATGCTTCATGTGATCCATGTTTCACGTGACCCATGCTTCATGTGACCCGTGCTTCATGTGACCCATGTTTCATGTGATCTATGCTTCATTTGACCCATGCTTCATGTGACCCATGCTTCACGTGACCCATGCTTCATGTGACCCATGCTTCATGTGACCCATGCTTCACGTGACCCATGTTTCATGTGACCCATGCTTCATGTGACCCATGCTTCACGTGACCCATGCATCATGTGACCCATGCTTCATGTGATCAATCCTTCATGTGGCCCATGCTTCACGCGACCAATGCATCATGTGACCCATGCTTCATGTGATCCATTCTTCATGTGACCCATGCTTCATGTGACCCATGCTTCACGTGACCCATATTTCATGTGATCCATGCTTCATGTGATCCATGCTTCATGTGATCCATGCTTCATGTGATCTATGCTTCACGTGACACATGCTTCACGTGACACATGCTTCATGTGATCCATGCTTCATGTGATCCATGCTTCATGTGATCCATGCCTCATGTGATCTATGCTTCACGTGATCCATGCTTCACGTGACCCATGCTTCATGTGATCCATGCTTCATGTGATCCATGCTTCATGTGATCCATGCTTCATGTGATCCATGCTTCATGTAATCCATGCTTCATGTGATCCATGCTTCATGTGATCCATGCTTCATGTAATCCATGCTTCATGTGATCCATGCTTTATGTGATCCATGCTTCATGTGATCCATGCTTCATGTAATCCATGCTTCATGTGATCCATGCTTCATGTGATCCATGCTTCATGTGATCCATGCTTCATGTAATCCATGCTTCATGTGATCCATGCTTCATGTGATCCATGCTTCATGTGATCCATGCTTCTCGTGACACATGCTTCACGTGATCCATGCTTCATGTGATCCATGCTTCATGTAATCCATGCTTCATGTGATCCATGCTTCATGTGACACATGCTTCATGTGATCCATGCTTCATGTGATCCATGCTTCATGTAATCCATGCTTCATGTGACCCATGCTTCACGTGACACATGCTTCATGTGATCCATGCTTCATGCGATCAATGCTTCATGTGATCCATGCTTCATGTGACACATGCTTCATGTGATCCATGCTTCATGTGATCCATGCTTCATGTAATCCATGCTTCATGTGACCCATGCTTCACGTGACACATGCTTCATGTGATCCATGCTTCATGTGATCAATGCTTCACGTGACCCATGCTTTATGTGATTCATGCTTCTTGGACCCATGCTTCACGTGACACATGCTTCATGTGATCCATGCTTCACGTGACACATGCTTCATGTGATCCATGCTTCATGTGATCCATGCTTCATGTGATCCATGCTTTATGTGACACATGCTTCATGTGACCCATGCTTCATGTGACCCATGCTTCACATGACACATGCTTCATGTGACCCATGCTTCATGTGATCCATGCTTTACGTGACACATGCTTCATGTGATCTATGGTTCATGTGACCCATGCTTCACATGACACATGCTTCATGTGACACATGCTTCATGTGATCCATGCTTCATGTGATCCATGCTTTACGTGACACATGCTTCATGTGACCCATGCTTCATGTGACCCATGCTTCACATGACACATGCTTCATGTGATCCATGCTTCATGTGATCCATGCTTCATGTGATCCATGCTTCATGTGACCCATGCTTCATGTGATCCATGCTACATGTGATCCATGCTTCATGTGATCCATGCATCATGTGATCCATGCTTCATGTGACCCATGCTTCACGTGACACATGCTTCATGTGACACATGCTTCATGTGATCCATGCTTCATGTGATCCATGCTTCATGTGACACATGCTTCATGTGACCCATGCTTCATGTGACCCATGCTTCACATGACACATGCTTCATGTGACCCATGCTTCATGTGATCCATGCTTTACGTGAAACATGCTTCACGTGACACATGCATCATGTGACCAATGATTCACCTGACTTATTCTTTTTGTGACCCATGATGCATACTGATATCGGAAATGAGACATATTTGAGCTTCTCGGTCTTCACTGCCATATGCATTTAACAGCGACAAGTGTTTCATATATAATTTGCAAATTTAGACATGTTTGTGTACCTCCATGGTATCCAATGCGAACTTCTCATTTGCTTGTTCCATGCTGTCTGTGTTTACATTAGGATACTATATCAGGTTGCAAATAACTATATACTCATTGTGCGTAATAAATGCATTAAATAAAATGTGCGTGTATTGACCTTTTTGTTGTTTTTGTTCGACCTTGAAACAAACAACTTTACAAGCCTGAAATAGCAAATGTTCCTTTGAATTCAGGGTCAACGTTTGAGCGATATATGGACGGTTCATTCAACAAATATTGGCATCACTTTCACAGTGATAGCGTGTCTTGCACGCATGACGTAATATACAAAACAACTTAACGTTACATTACAAACGGTCCAACCAATCGTGGAACATTTATATTTAGGAGCTCGACGTCTTTAGTTTGGAATGCTTATTGAAATGTATACCATAGGGAATTTGGATCTATCTGGATCTATTTTCCAGACTTTTACAACCCTGATTCTACGGAAAATATTCGATCATTGACGTCCTATTTTGTTTGTTTTTAATTTACATAAACAAGTTAGATATGGGATGATTTGGTTTACTTCTTTCTATAGTAAGTTACTAAAGTCACTGAATCCCGAAGGAAAGTGGGCATGGTAAGTTCTTAAATGTCCAAATAGGTAAGACCCGATCTTGATACGTTCTTTGATACTCGTATGTCCGTAAGTAGCTGGGATTCGTTGTCGATACGTCCTTTTATGCTCGTACGTACGTAAGTAGGTAGGACTCGTTCTCGATACGCCCTTGACCGGCCGCAATAGCTCAGGGTAGAGCGTCGGCATGCGGATCGGGAGGTCGTGGGTTCAAACCCCGGCCGGGTCAAACCAAAGACTTTAAAGTTGGTAGTAGTGGCTTCCCTCCTAACGCTCGGGGCTAAGGGGGCTGCATTGCGCCTGACTCGTCGGTGTCAGTATAATGGACCGCCGGGTTCAGTCCCTGGGCACCTCATGAGTGCCCCTGTGCTATAATGATAGAAATGTCGCTGCACAGTATCGGCAAAAATGCCGAAAAATCCCATCCCATCCCATCCCTCGATACGTCCTTTGATATGCTCGTATGTACGTAAGTAGGTGGGACTCGTTGTCGATACGCCCTTTTATGCTGTACTTAGGTAGCTATGGCTCGATCTCGATACCTTTCTTTGATACGTGTACGTATGTAAAATGCAAGGACTCGTTCTCGATACGCCCTTCTGATGCTCGTACGTATGTCAAATACTATAACTCGTTCTCGATACGCCCTTTGATGCTCGTACGTACGTAAGTAGGAAAGACTCATTCTCGATACGCCCTTTGATATGATCGTATGTACGTAAGTAGGTGGGACTCGTTGTCGGTACGTCCTTTTATGCTCGTCCGTACGTAAGTAGGTAGGACTCGTTCTCGATACGCCCTTTGATATGATCGTACGTACGTAAGTAGGTAGGACTCGTTGTCGGTACGTCCTTTTATGCTCGTACGTACGTAAGTAGGTAGGGCTTGTTGTCGATACGCCCTTTTATGCTCGTACGTACGTAAGTGGCTAGCACTCTTTGTCGATACGTTATTTTATACTCGTACGTACGTAAGTCGCTAGTACTCGTTCTCGATACGTCCTTTAATATTCATAGGTACATAAGTAGCTATGGCTTGTTCTCGAACCGTCCTTTGATATTCGTACGTACGTAAATTCTAGGACTCCTTGTCGATACGTCCTTTGGTATTCGCACGTACGTAAGTAGCTAGCACTCGTTTTCGATACGTCCTTTTACGCTCGTATGTACTTTAGTAGCTATGACTCGTTCTTGATACCTTCCTTTTAGATTCGTTCGTACGTAAGTAGCTAGGACCGGATGTTAACATGACGATAGTTTGTCCATTAGCAAAAATCATTTTCATAGCCAAAAAATAATATTTTCTGAACAGTGCATAAAATATGCCATCTAAATGATAAGTTGGATGCAGAATAAGTTTCTACAAATTTCAAAGATACTAAAGAAAGTATTATTGTAACTATGCATTACCTTATCAAATTATTTTAAGTTTTCTGCTGGCACAACGTTCGGCACGACGTTAAGTTCGACATTCAAAATCACAATTTGAATGCCGTGTTGTCACAACATTTGGCACGACATTCAGCACAACATTTGGCACGACATTCAGCACAACATTTGGCACGACATTCACATTCAGCTCAACATTTAAAATTGTGTGTCGTGCGACATTTAAAATGACTAAGTTTGACACGACATTCAAAGTGATTAAGTTGGAATCGGAACATATTTGGCACGACATTTAAAATGGCTCAATGTCGACACTTTGCCTGTATCAAATACACTTTACGATAGCATACCTGTGCATGTTTTGGGAATAATTATAATGGTGTAATTATGATTGCTTAATGGTAAGACAATATAAAATCAGTGAAAGATGTAACATGATTTTCATTTTTTAAGTTAATTGACACGCGATAATGATGTTACATGGTATTTCTAAAATAATAGTCCTTTCATAGAATTTTCCATTTTTTTTATATCCGTAGTAAAATTCAATGGCGAGTTCGAAAATGAAAAGAAAAAGTAAGGTTGTTGGGCTATTTTTAGTAAAAATGACGTTTCCATGGTAACTAATTTGCCAAAACCGTAAAAAAAATCATAAAACTTCTTTTTAAATATCTAGAATTCGATTTTTACGCAAAGTGAAATGTCCGAAAAATATTCAACTATCTCCTTTTTGAAGAGTAAAAGTCGGCATTTATCTCCCCTAGATGCGCTTGAATGATGCGTAGAAATTACTACTGAAAACGTCCTTAAATGCATGTCGTTAATATCATAACGCGTTGTTCATTTAGTGTGTTATTGTACTCCATATTTACCACATTTGTGACTGTGAGTTAATTGTTATACATATGTAACTATTCATAACATTTTTGTAGACTTATTTTAGTTGTTCAAGGCAGAGAACCTAGTTCCGCTTATGTTAAGCAATTCAGAGACAACTGTCCGTGTTGAACTTTGATCTCTTGGATCGCTGTTGTCGTAAAAGAAGCATGCCGCCCATTACTTTGTTGGCAGCAGACGCACGTTTGATGTCTTGTATTCGAAGCAGTTGTGTCAATACTTCTGCGGGTGATTATTACATGTGTAATTGTTTTCATATAAACACGCATATTTGCATTTCCTTAAGCGAACTCATTATTTTGTTCTTTTATGTTGAAACCGTATATTCTTGTTGTTAAATACTACCGACATATTGTTTAGGTTAATTGAGACGCGATGATGACGTACATGGTCCCACTTGTCTAATTCTTTCTCACTTGGGGTTTTGCTAAAGACAATGAGATACATTAGTGAATAGTTTCCCCTGAATAATCCTTAAATGCAAATAGGTCCTTTCATTTGTTTTACTCGTTTTTTATGCTTGTGCTCTATGGAGTGTATGTTGACCTTTCTGCCATTTCTTGTGACACCCAGGTTAACCTATCATCAACAAACACTTCAGTTTCCTTTTTAAATAGCATATTTCTGTAAGTAGTTAAATGAATTCTAAACTTATATTTATATAAAGTAAGAGTTTGTATTTGCAATATCTACCAAAGAACAGGCGATTAAGTCCAAAAATTCCAACTAAAAGGACCTACCTACTGTTTGGAATACCTCGGATATTAACTTACAAGGGAGGACACTTTCCATTTCACAAATGTACCCAATTGTTTAATTGCTCAGGTGTCTTGTAGCGTATATTAACACTACTCCCTTATATACACTACATTGACCTTGTCAGATAAATGATAAATAAAAATGGAGTTAAATCATTATGTTCTTGCGAAAAGTATTCTGGGATTCGAACTCTGAAATTGATCAATTCTCAAATGAGGCATTTTCTGCAAGTGGGACCTGAACAATATTATGTATATTGCAAGTATCTCAGCACGTTGGCGTATTTGTGTATTGTAAAGGAAGGACGATTATCTTTATTTATGTTTGGTTTTGCAGTCAAATGTTATTGTTGTTGTTTTTCACTTTAAAATAAAACGCATCGCAGTATAATTTAGGCACTATCATTGGAAAATTTTACGACTTTACAAATGACGTTTCTAAACGTTATACAAATAATGGTGTGAGACATCCAGTTATTAGCGACAGACGACTTGTGGCAACAGACGACAAAACTGTCGCCATGGCGCCATTCAGACACGTGTCGGGGTTGCAACTCACACTTCCGGTGGCAGATAGTTGTCAAATGAATCAGATTTCTCTAAAATAGCGATTTTTCTTCGAGATTATGGAATACGAAGTCTAACAGAAATCTGACTATTTGAGAACAGTATATGAAAATTACAACCTGATGCGGTTTCTGGTTTTCATGTATGAAGAGTTGGGTTGCTGTCATGTTTAGAGACACTAGTTTATCAGTTCCTTGTTCCTGATGTGTTGTTGCCAATCAGTTCGTTTGTTCACGTTTTCTCCCCAATAAACTATCATCAGTATTTTAAAATTCATCGGCAGAGTCTGTTTCCCGAAGAGTCCAGAATTTAAGCTCTTCGCGTCAGATAGACTAATGCTGCGAGCACACATATAATACTGGCGAAAAAGTACGGCTAAAACTAAAGCAGTTAAAGGCTATTTTCTGAACAGATAACTATGTTCGGTCTTTACGCTTACTTGCTGTTGCTGTCTTAATGCCAAAGAGCACTAAAAAAGACCAAAATAACTAGAAAAAGCCTCTAACTGGAAATAACCTCTAACTAGAAATAGCCTCTAACCTTTATATAAATATGTATGTATTTCCATAAATTCGGAAAAACCGGGTCCGATGTTAGATTTTACGAAGACGTTTTTATCACATGTAAGTTGTGTAGAAAGACCTCACAATGCAAATATTGCATGTTAAGCCTGAAAATACAGTTAAGTATAGATGAGAAATGTATGTAATGAC
Organism: Sinonovacula constricta; assembly: GCA_007844125.1. Classification (NCBI taxonomy): domain Eukaryota; kingdom Metazoa; phylum Mollusca; class Bivalvia; order Cardiida; family Solecurtidae; genus Sinonovacula; species Sinonovacula constricta. Next base: position 2,077,762 of record CM017571.1, read on the forward strand.
ACAACCACAACAAAACAATGCAGAGAATACGGATAACGGTTCTTAGTACTTGTATGATGTGTTTTCCCAATTATAATTATTCAAACGATAAAATGCAGATTCATTGGGGGGAAAACAACAACAGAAATTCAAATGAAATTAATACCCAATCAATGTACTGTTTTACGTTGAAAAGAAACCTAATTCTACTCTTTAAAATACCAATAAAAGACAAGAAGACAATGCCAATTTTTTAAAAGATTCATAGAAATATTAACTGTGGCATTTTTTAGGATGCGTGACAACAGATAAATGTTTACAGGCGGACCGATTGGCGGGAAAGGAGTGAATATTTTTCTTCAATCTGACGGACTAATACCTCGCCACTTTTTGATGGATGAGGAGCGTGTCTAAAATGACACTCACGCATCATTGTCTTCTGCGGGAACCAAAAACATGTTACCCTATCTCCCCTAACCGAGACACATTAGGTAAGTCATTATTTACATCGTCCCAATGAAGGAAGTCTGTAATAAAGTACGAACATCTCTGGGGACGAAAGATGGGAGCCAGCGTTTTCGCATTCGGAAAGTTTCGAGTCTTATCCACATTGTTTTATGTACGTGGCATGATCTTTGAATGTAGCATCATTTTTCGTTTCCATTTTTCTAAAGCAATATATTTATAGAAAGCAAAGAATGTATTTCAACACGCAATTCTTTTCAAAATATCTAAAGTAAAAAGAGATATAATAAAGACATGTAATAAAGAGATAAATATAAGAATAATGCACTTCAAGTAGAGTTTCTAAATAGACTATTATGGTCGTGAAAATATATTCGGCATACTTTTAGGCAGGGGAATGGAAGCTGAATATGTGCACAGATTTATAAAGGAACTGTGATAGTGGAGCCCGGGCTAAGACAGAAACTTTTAGAAACTTTATAGAAAAGGCTGTGTCGAAAAGCAAATGATACACCTATTCGCCTTTTTAATTAAAAAATCAGACAAAAATCTTGAATCTTTCTACCAGTAAGTGGTCATGAGTTCAGCCCCACACCCTTATATATATATTTTTTTCCAGTTTCGACGCAATTAGTATCATGCCACAGTAATACTCGAACTACGAACATTTTTAACATGTCAAAAACGTGACAGGCCCGTTAGCCCGCGTTGTAGATGCTACTTGTTGTGCGGAGGTGCCGGACCGAACAACCGCTGGGCGCTGCGGATGGCATAAAGAGGGTGAAAATAGTCCTACGAGTCGACTTGTTTCCCACGTTGTCGTTTTTCTAGCAATTTTCCTGGGCGCTAAAATATCCGCTTCTTTTCACCCATGTACCGACCTATTATCGCGCCTACGCTACCCAAGTGTGCAGTTGTGTCATTTCCAAGTAATGTCGCTATTATTTTTCGGCCTCGTTTGATTGGTCAATTTTAGATAGATTTGCTGCGGGACTAATATCCACCACGGACATAATATTTCCTTGGCGCCGGAGTTAGCACCTGGCTACGGGGAAGAAAATTGCTTTTCTGTCGTTATTCACGCTAACAAGGGTTAGCGGTTTTAGTTCGATGTTCAATTGTTCTCGCTTCAACTATGAATTCGTCGTTCTGGAGTCTTAATTTTCTGAAGCTGGAATTAAATGTGTATTGATCTTGTATGAATGGCAGTTTCACTTTTGTTTTTGTTTATGTTGTATTCACCATAATGATGTATAATTATTTTTTTAGTTTATCCCATACTGTTCTTACATCTTTTTTTATCAATTTCGATCTTGGATGGCTTCTTTTCATACACGGAACCATTTTTTGAATTATCAACGTGCATTCACACTTTTCTCAAAATGCAAAATGTCCTCCTGATGTAATTTTGAAAGTCACTAATAAAATTCTGTATATTTGAAATCGAACTGAACACAGCGTACCTCATTACATGCCTACATGGCACAAAGTTTCACATGATCCACACACTATTTACATTTGAATTATTGCGTCACTATCTAACAAATTTGTTCTTTTTTTATTATGACTGACGTGTACACGTGACGTATATTGACGCATGCGCAGATCGTGTTTACAGGAAGTGGTCAGAGGAAATACTGAATCCATTATTCGTTGTGAATCTGATTTTGTATTTTGTGTTTTACGGCACAATAACACTTGATAGGTCATAAGGTGTCGAAATTTTACCTAAAAAGAGTATAGTGATGTTTGTTTATTGGGTTAATCGTCCCATCATCTGTATTTCAGTTATCTGTAGACGGTGTCCACTTGAAGCAGACATAGTGCTGTCTCCACTGTGTAAAGCATGTCGTGAACATCTGGCATGATACCACAACCAGTCACATTATACTGAGGTTAAAATTAAAATATCGTTGTGAATTAGCAGACTTCTGCTTTTTTGAACGAAACAAAAATGCAAACTTTACCGATTGTCACAAATTCGCTTAAAGCACCTATTAGTTTTGTACACGATGTTTTCGTTTTAATTTGTTAAACAGTAAAACAAATTTGCAAAGTTTTTATTAAAACAGTTATATTTGTATTTTTCCAGTTCTTGTTTTAATAAGAAAACATTTTCCCATCTAAATATAAGTTTCCGTCTGTATTCAAAGCTTTAACCTTAGACGCACACGCAATACATTTGAAAGGTTAAAATCGAAAAAGGATAATAGTGACTCATACAATACATATTAATTGGTAATATCCGGAAACTATTGTTTAAGGTATTAGATGTGTAATAGTGACTAATTGAATCCTGACAAAAGCTATATCACATTATTCAGCATTGTATTCTGGGGTTTCTTTCCAAATTTAACAACATTTCTTCTCAGCTAACTTTAGTTTTGCGAATTTTTATGAACTATGTCGATGTCCTCAAATCTGACCTTTAAATAATCTCTTACATGTCAACCTTGTACGAATAAAAAATAAAGAAAAAGGAGTAATGTTATTTGTTTTCTACATTTTTTATTAGAGTATACTTTTCTAAATAAAAATACTCCAAAAACATGTGAAAAACACACTTCTTTCTTAGCTTTGATTTTGCTTTTTTGGCGAATCTTCCTCGCTGACCGCGATTCCTTGTCTCCATTTTGGGGTGAGGAAATTGACGCGATTTCATTGGATAAAATTGGAAAACTAATATCGGGTGATTTTATTCTCGGAAGGCCGAGTGTTAACGTAAATGAACGAATATGTAACATCGTAAAACGCTTAAAGCCGACATTACACGAATGTTCATGAGATTGATTACACATCTAATACTTTAAAATAACCTGTTATGATTTGGAAATATTAAGGTATATACTTTCAGTGGTCGCAAATTCAAAAGTTTAAATGACATCCTTTTTCAATATTCGGTCAAAGCAATATTGAATGTTTCCAGACCTTACATATACCGTTTCGTTTGTAATAAATCTATACGACTTACTAAACATGTAAAGTGACATCAAACAGCAAACATCATGTATGTTAACTAAAAACGTTATTCTTGAATGTATGATGTATTCGAAGATGTTAGAAAAAATTACTATTTTATCTTTACAATTGAACATGGAAAACAACTTTTAATTTATTTGATCTATTTGAAATACGTAGTTTTGTTTTTTTTTTTAGAAGAAAGAAAGGTTAATATCAATAATTTACACATAAATGAATTGAATATTGAATTTAGTTAAAAAAAATGATAAATGCGGCAACTAAGCAATAAAATATTATATTACGAAGTGTAGTCTGAATATTTTGAAACTATGGTACAGTATGTTATAATTTAAAAAGTATCAATATTTTTTTTATTTGAAATACATAAAATGGACCGCAGATAACATATAAAATTCAAAAGCTCATGGTTGCTAATTTCTACATTAAATGATTAAAATTCACGACACAAATAGTTAACATGCATTAACTTGTTCTTCAGTGTGGGGGCTTAAGATATTTATAGAACATTATAACATCTGAGAACAAATTGATTAAAAATGAAGTTTAAAAATATAATCTGCTACGGTGCAATTATAATTTACACCAGAATAAGGGATCGTTTATTGTTACGATCTGTTTAATGATCCCCTTTGATTTGTCCCTTTTCATGTTTTATGCTAATTTTCTCATGCTACAATATGTCAATGTCGATTCTGTTCCCGTCCGTACGAGATTCTACGAGATATGCGTGCTAATTAGGAACCGAAAAGTTCCGAGAGTACCCGCATGCTGAACAGTTATGGCCGTCAGCTGATCCCGTGACAGAACACGCTATCGGACCGAATGTCTGTCGTACTAAGTCCGAACTACGAGTCTCTATTTCACCATATGTTTAAAAGTAGAAAGGATGGACGATAAAATATAATCTTAAAAGCCCACCCCTATTGTAACGGTGAATTCTTCCTCAAGCTTGAGTTCTTGCGGTGTATTCCTCAAAAAAGATGAAAGAGGCATGAGTCCTGTTGAGATTTGTTTGTGTATTGCGGAAGCAAAATGCTGATTCAACATTTTAGCTTTGTACCCCGCAAGGGCGGCATATAACAGTTGGAAGATCTGTTCGTCTGCCCGTCTTCAAATTTTCTTACATACATACACTTGAAGGTATGTCCCGTATATTATTTACAAGTGCAGCCATAAAACTGCTTATGCCTAAGGTTATTTTAGGCGATTATTTATTCGCTCATGGCATTTATTAGTTCCTGGACTGTAACTGTGCCCCTCTTTACAACTATTCACAATATAGGATAAGTGTGCAGCATCCATTCGCTGGGAGACAGCATGTACTCTAAGGTCAAAAAGCTTTTAAAGTAAATGGTCTGTTCACTGCTTAGGTCAAAGTTAAGATACCTAGCTGTATATGTACATCTAGTATCTACTGCACTAAAGTTGAATGTATCTTGATTCAGCAGTTTATTTGTTTGCATAAGAGAAATATGGTCCAAAGTGTCGGGTACCAACTTTAAAGGAGTAAATAAGTGTACCACGCTGATTTTGATAACTTTAGTATGTACCTCTGATCGATCGTCTGGAATGGAATACGCTGTTTTATACAAACGATTTCATTTCTATGAGAGAGGCCGAATTAGATCAGAGTTAACATGCGGTCCTATCAAATGCGGAAACAAAATGCTCACTGGATAATGGCAATTTGAGGGCATGAAAAGGTTCTAAACATCGTAATGGGATACTTTTTTCCCTTAAGTGCCGATCGCTGAGTGGATTTTATTCACAAAATTACGTTGCTTCGTGTTTTAACTATAAAACGACAAACCAAACTCCATAAACTTAAATTCACATCAATTATTTTCTCATTCCGCGCTGACAATAAAATTGGCTTAAATCCACTTGTGTCGATAGTTTTAAGCAGTCTTACGTATGAAGAATTTGATTTTTCCACCTCCAAAATAGAGAGCTCTTTGAGACTCTTAGAACCCCTCCCGCTTTCTAAAAGATGGAGTCATCCAAAGGGTAATTAAGCGTGAACTATCGAGGAAAATTGACAGCCAAACGGGTCAACTCTGGGCTTTCTCCAAATACGTTCCTCGTTTCCTTCTTGCCACCCTAGAGTTATAATAAAATTACTCAACGTCGACTGACAGGGAATTTCTTCTCATAACAGTTTATTTCGCCACCGCCATATGCGAGGGTATCCGATTACAACTTCTTGAATACACTCATCGGACCGGTCTTTCATCGGACCCGGACAGAAGCAACCCAGAATTTATTTCTAGACAAACGGATGGTATTTGTAATCGATAGCACCGTTGCTGTTTTCTTTTCTTTTATAATGGAGATGCAAAGAGATGTAATAACAAATGTGTTTTTTCAATACATGTTATCAAGGAAGATCAATTCTTTTCAAAATATATGTTAACGGCAACAATCAATGCATTTATAATATGTTTCAGAAAGGAAATGTTAAAATTGATTAAGCGTCTATAATTTAGAAATTACTGTTTAACCGTGTTCTTGAGAATACTGGGTCTCATCGCGTCGAAAATAAAACTTCATGCATTTTATTTACAAGATCCTAACTATTTTAGTTTATTATTGAGTGTACATGTAAGATAAGACCTTATTATAAGAAAAGTTTCCTTTTCGCGTCAGTTCCATATATAATGGAAAATAGCGTGCTTTTTGCCCTACTTTCACTTAATTTGGCATTGAAAATCAAATATCTTAAATCTTCAGATAGCTAGCTTATGGTGTGTTGATATTTCCGACACGATCTTAGGATCTTTCTCCATCTAAATCCGCCTGGAAGTCGTCATTTTACCATAACTGCCTGCTATTGAAAAATAAACATTAAACAAAATATGAAAGAATCTTATAATAGTCTATATATATATTTTCACATTTTACCTGCCCCTTTTACTAGTGACCTCTGCATACAACGATAATAATCTTTGTATCAAACATACATACAAATTATACTCTGTTTCTAATTTTGTACCAATCTGTGTTATATGTTTATGTTCCAATCTGTATAAATTTAATATCCCCGGTAGAGGCGGAAACTGCTGTCCTGAGGCTGTCCTGTACCCAGATATAAGTCAGGGGGTTTTCTTACACCAAATATTATCTGCACAGTGCCACTTAACCAAAATTCTGTCTGTACGCATGTAGCAACAAACAAAACAAACATATATCTAACACCTACCATCTATCCCCATGATCACAATAAACGAAAAATAATCGTTTGAAAGATTCAGCAAGAATTCGCCGTTAATTTGTCAGTTATATTCTTGATATATGCAGTAAAATATACGCATTCTGATCATACAAAAAATACAATTTACCTTTACCTTTTCTAACTTTGTTACAATATATGTTGTGGGCATATTTTGTACTGCGTAAATTAATGCAGACCATCTATTCACGATCACTTTCGGAGCCAAAACGTATCGACCGCTCACCAGCTTATATTGTTGTATAATTAAGGACAGTTATCACCTTGTGAACCTAAAACATATATTGATATATCGGAAGTACGACTTTGCATTGGTTCTGGGAATCCAGAAACAGCCTCAGGGTCAATCTTTAGCGCCAGCCTTCCATGGCTACCGCCTGTTTGGTCTAGATTCTAAGAAACTTAGGCGGGAAATACTGTGCTTTGTTGATTGGCTAGCTGAAATGAGAGGTAGCAAAATGGTAAAACATGAATGAGGTTTTCGAGGAAGATGAACGAGTTTTGAATTGCAAAGTAGTCCGTCTTGGCAAAAATGGCGTTTATAGCTTTTTGTGAAGAGGTTCTGATGAAAATTAATGATACAAAGTGAGATGGAAAGTTGGAAGTCCTGACAGGATTCGAGTCGTTGTCTATGTTGATATGGAGACATAAAAAGCTTATTTACATTTCTGTTTAGTTTCAAACCTATTGAATTTATGTTTAGATTTTTTGATGGAGACAACAAAAGCCTAAATACATTTCTGTTTAGTTTCAAAGCTATTGACTTTATGTTTAGATTTTTAGATGGAGACAAAAAAAGCTTAAGTACATTTCTGCTTAATTTCAAACCTATTGACTTTATGTTTAGATTTTTAGATAAAGACAAAAAAAGCTTATATACATTTCTGTTTAGTTTCAAACCTAATGATTTTATGTTTAGATTTTGTAATTTGAAAAAAGAGTAAAATGATAAATATCATAACACAATTGGGCATTCAGTCATTTATTAAATTAAGTATTTATTTTTTGATATTTCATATTACTGATGTTGCAACATGGTAGACAAATTAACAGTTGTATGTCTTGTTATATTGAATCAAGCAGTGCGAAAGATTGCTTTTAAAAACACGTTTTATAAAGATAAATTAAGCTAAAAATATTTTACTTTTAATAATTTAAAATCTTTATTCTAAAATTTTTAAGGGCAGTTTTTGTATTTCTGTTGGTGTATTTCTTTTGATGTATGTCTGTTTGTGTGTTCCTGTTATGCAAGAACAGAAAATTATTATTATTATTATTATTATTATTATTATTATTATTATTATTATTATTATTATTGTTGTTGTTGTTGTTGTTGTTGTTGTTGTTGTTGTTGTTGTTGTTGTTGTCTATACTTGGAAATTGTTTCAAACTCTCAACTTTATTATCTTTCCAATAAATTAACGATCAACGTTAAAGTTTTTTTTTAATATAACCTAAATTTAAGGTTTCCATTCTGGTTGTTTGGGGTTTTCTTCTAAAAACGTCTGAAAAGTACAATTAATTGTCTCATAATAATGGCTTAAATATTGACAGAAAAAATAAAGGTTACCATAAAACTATACAATTCGTAAAGTTACATATGTATCGATAATCTACTGTAACATAATGTACATATGTGGATAGTTCATTTTATTACTAGATATTATGTATGTATATAAGTTCATTGTTTCTGTTTTAACTCCCGATGCAGGTGCTTACTGTTAATTGTTTCACTTTGACGGGATATTTTTTATTTACACTGTTTGTTTGATAGAAAAACCTGCAGGAAGTGCGAGGTTTGAGCGCTCCACAAACCAGGTTTAAGCACCCCTAGTCGGTCCTTTTGCCGACTGACCGTTCCAAGGCGGTAACTGATGGTTTTTCTTTTTGTGTGTTATGACTCGTCCCTGTGAATTTTTTGTCACATTTATATTTACCCTGTTTACCATTGTCTAGAGGTAGATTAAATTTAAATATCTGTGAACATTTTGATAGGACATTTTACTATTTATCTATACATATGTATCGGTATTTTGATGAAGTATATACTTTGACACAAGAAGCTTCACAACGCCTTATTTAAGAATTTCAAATCGTTTATATTAACTGTCAGCCTCAGGAGCTATATTGATAAGTCTAAATATTTTTTTTTCAAACTTTGAAATTCCTTGATAGTATTGCAGAAATGCTGTTTTTGTTTGTTTGTTGTTGTTTGTTTGTTGTTGTTGTTGGGGGAGGGGGTTGTTGTTGTTTTGTGGTTTTTTGTTTGTTTTGGGGGTTATGTTTTTGTTGTGGTTTTTGTGTTGTTGTTTTGGTGTTGCTGTTTTGTTTGCTTTTTGTTTATATTGTTTGTTGTTTTTTGTCTTTTCCTGAACACACTGTGACATGTGTATGGTGGAACCTTTCA
>CM017571.1:2091823-2137224 GCA_007844125.1 Sinonovacula constricta
ACTTCTAGTTTTAAAAAATAATGTTAAATTAAGAAGTTTTAAATATGTTAGCCTGCGGAAAGAACAAGGGAAGGAGATGCACCAGAAAAGTACTTGGAGAAAGATTAGTTGCTTTGTGCATGATCCGAACCCAGGATAGCTCGAACTGTGATCTAGATCAATATTTAAAAACTGACTTTAATTATTTTAAATTTATATAATATAATTTAATTATACAGTATATTTTTTTTATTTTATAGAAAAATTAAACAATACATTGATTCTTGGAGTGCAATTTGAAACAGTGGGGGGGGGGGGGGGGTATGGAAAATAAATATTATGTCGCCCGAATAGCTAGTTGCAAGTCATGTTTTTGACTATTATTCTTTATGTGTGTATTATAAAAACAAATCATGTAAATGAACATTTTGGTTTTTTAAAATGTCAACAGTCTTTGTTATATTTTTAATCAATAATTGCAGTATGTAATATACATATGTGATCGTTAACGAATGAATTAATATAATTGATCAATACAGTCGATGTCGCCTTTGCGTACTCTACCAAGTATTAGAGTTTTTAAAGTTTATTCACAGTTTCAAAGTTTATTCACAGCAAAACAGAAGGTCATACGACCCATGTGGTGTCAAACGCATGGCGGCAGTACATGTTTTAACAATAGATAAATAAGTAAATAGCATTAAACATAATATAGCGGAACATTTTACAATTCCAAATATATGAATAAGTGATTTACAAAAATGCAAGACATGGTTCATATGACTTCATTTACAGTACAAGATGCTAAAAATATTAGACAAATAATATATATGCATCATCAGTTCATAATTCTTTAAAATAAAATTACCACTTGAATGCATTTGTTTATTTTATAAGGCCCCTGATAATAGTCGATAATAATCTAAATTCCACGACTTTGTAATATTTGTAAAAAAGTAGTTTGGCATGTTGAACGCTAGACAGTGATATTTTATCAGCTTACAATCAGGGTTATCTAATGAGATACATTGGTGAAATGGAAATTGTCTCCCTTGATAGATACTATCCGAGGTATTCCAAACAGTATGTAAGTCCTTGTAGTTGAAATTCTTGGACTTTATCGCCTGTTCTTATGTAGATATTGCAATAACAAACAGTAAAATTTCTTACTTTTGCATAAATATAAGCTTAAAATCCATTTTCATACTTATAGAGATTTGTTATTTTAAAAAAAAAAGAAAGAGGAAGTGTTTGTTAATGATGGTTAACCTGTGAGTCACAAGAAAGACAGAAAAGTCAACATACGCTCTAAACAGCACAAGATTAATAACCGAGTGAAACAAATGAAAGGACCTACTTGTATTGAGGGACTATTCAGGGGAGACTATTTACTCATGTCTCTCATTCTCTTGTATTCGGTTGTATGGCCAGAAAATGAAGTTTGCCCCGGAAGAAGATTTTTAAACAGGTTTTCTACGAAAATCCTGGTTATTAGATTGGGGTATGGCGGGCGGGACAGCGGCGTCAAACAGAGGGTTTCCGGGCAATAAGTTCAGTTTAGATAAACCAATCTTGCTCAAACATTAGATATAGCAAGCTTGCGTGAGGAGCTGGCTTGGGATTGAATTTGGGGACAGTTAGGTCAAGGTGGTCACTGTTACAAAAAAAGAAAAAATTGTTTCCGCTTAATTGTTTGTGTTAAATCGGTGAAAACCTTGTTTCGTGTGATAGCCACGTTTCTTGTTTTTTTAATATGGAACGCCTCATGAATATGCATGTCATCCTTGTGCAGGGCCCGTGCTAATCTTCTCTGCATTGTTTTTGTTTGAGTATATGTACTGCAGAAAGAAGGGAGAAGATGTTGATCCAACTTTTTCCTCGCTAGACAACTGAACAGACAGACGATAGTTTAGATTGTATTTCATCGATACCGGTGTCTTGTGAATAACAATTTAAGAGTATAGGATGGTCGATGGATTCTTAAAAAAAATAACAACGAAGAATATATAAAACATGTAGTATCAAACTATTGATTCATTTAATCACGATTTTCTCAAAATTCTTTGCAACTAAATGTTATGTTTTAAAAGCACGTTTTCCAACCAGTCCGAAATTAATGTCACCGGTTTCCAATTTAACTGGTCAGAGTGGCAGATATCTCAACTGTTCCATTCCAATTTAACCGGTCAAAGTGGCAGATATCTCATCTGTTCCATTCCAATTTAACCGGTCGTAGTGGTAGATATCTCATATGTACATATCAAATCTAACCTGTTTGATGGCGGATATCTAGTCTGTTTCATGTCAATTTATCCTCTGCTTGTGACAGATGTGTTATATGTTACCTGCTAAGTTAACATGTTATAGTGGCGACTACGGTTCATTTCATGTCTAATGTGCCTTGTTTAAAGTAGCGAATATATCATTTGTTCCATTCCAATTTAACTTGTGTTAAGATAAATTATATAAAGCCGACAATGAAAAACATTTTCATTTATTGTGGAATACTTTGTTTTAAACAGAAAACATAATATGACACATAATAAAAATTCGAAAAAGTACCGCTTCGGCCATTTTCATATCTTATAAAAGGTAGTTCTTACCTTATATAAATGAGGGTTTATCTTTTTTTTTTCTTAATTCTAAACGGAACATGTTATAAGCACTATATATAACGGCATAATCACAAAATGTTCGTGGAAAGGTTTTGTTGGTTTATTTCCTAGGACAGTATTCGACGGAGCTCCAATCCCAAGATTGGTCACTGGATCCGGATCTTATTTGATTGTTCCTGGTTGATTTTGTTAAACGTGAGCCCAATTTCTTTAAAAATGTTCACAATTTTGCGGACTATTTTTCCAAATTAAAAAAAAAAGACTAAAACGAAATGTTGAATGATATATCGACGCAATTGATTTACTATAGAAACAATACGATTTGTGTTGTCTCTTCTTTAAGTTCCCCCTTTCCGGAATAGAAAGTATACGAATATAACCATTTTCTTTAGCGTTGTTTCTTTATTCAATTTAACTGTGCTTGATTTCCGTTCGAAATCCCCCGGGAGACGTCGGCTCGAATCTATGTAACGTATGGCATCACATTTGTCCTAACTGAGATACAGAGATGTACCGATAGATAGAGTGTGGATAGGGGAAAATGTATCCATACCACACCTTGTAAATAATCGCTCTCTATCTCTACTTTTCCGAAGTACTATACATATCCATTTATGAAAATTTATCTGTGTTCACAAAATCTCTAATCCAATACAAGTAGACTAGCACCGTCAAGATCTCGACAGCTGGAATTTAAAACCCCGTCTGCTTTTTGAAATTTAAATGCCAGCTTTTACGGTCTAGAAGGCATTTTTGTCCCGAAGTAAGTACAAATTAGCGACCAAAACGAATGAGGGGCGTTAGGGTAAGATTAAGTATTTATGCGAAGATTTGTCGCCGCCGAAATGCTGCGAAAATTTATGGCAAGAGGCCTGAGTTTTATTTAAAAACAACAGGCACTTTTGGGACCGACGATGGAGAAGAAAAAATGTTTTGCGTCATTCTTTATTACTTATATGGCAATTTTAGTTGAATTTATAACTCTCTTTGTTTTTAATGCATCGCTGCTTTGTGGCGCGCATATTTCTGAAAGTGTCTCAATTTTTTCACATTTTCACAAAGGATGATTTACGTAACAGGAGGCACGGCTCTATAAAAATCGAACCACATCTGCAAAAGTTGATCCGATGATAATGAGGAAGGTGGAGATGGGAAAGAGAAAGAGGAGAATGAAGATTCTGACGACGACGACAAAATGACGACGACGAAGATGACGGCGATGATGATGAAAACGATGGAAAACGACAGCGACAAAGTCAACAGTGCATCAATGTTGTAAACATTTATCCCACTTAATATTATATAAATAAATATACTTTCACGAATACCTACTTATTAATTATGCTAATTACATACTTGCTTTTCATTGCAATTAATCCGTTTAATTATAATAGCAGTTTTGTTGACACTTGTTTATTTTCCGGCACACTTCCCACGTTGTGACGGGTACCACTTTATTCGGGAACTGTGTGGGAAAATTCTCACTGCTTATTGTTAAACAGCTAGCCTACGTCCGTTTGGGTAACACGACATACAAAAGATAAATCGACAAACAGATTATCCCCGGATTAGCTCGTCACCTTGTATGTTTCCTGTCTTTGTTTTCCGATGATGGATCAGTTATTGGGTTGATTTGTTCATTTAGACTAGGAAATAGGTTGAAAGAATGCTAGACCTCCTAAGGTACAAGAGACAGTACTTTTACATGTCATTTGTTACAATGTAAAACCTGGGTGAACAGATTTTAGGGTCTCCCGACATGCGCTAGACCTATTTAAATTTCGCTTTTTGGCAGAAACGTCATCTCAAACATAATCAATAACTATACACCGTTTATTTTTTTTTACATTTAATTTAAGGTATATTTCTATAAATCGTGTTCCAGACGGTTCGGCTATTTCTATTGTGTGTTATTTGTTTTTGTTGTTATTCCAATATTCAATTCAGGCGTTAAACACAACAACAACAAACAATCAAACATTGTTATGCGCGTATTGTTACTTTAGGTCATCGTTATAATGCACACTTCATAAACAGTTGATTTACACTAATTAGAAAGTCTGGTATATTCTAGTGTGAATTACTTAATTATCAGTATAACCCTTGCTTGCAATCACGTTTTTCTTCAAAGGTCCGAATAAAATTGTGTACTTTGCGTGCCATATCTGTACTTTTTCCGTAAAACCTTGTATAATCTACGTGGCCATGTCGGTTAATTGCTATGTTCCTTTTATATTCGAAGCAATAAACTATTTATACTTTTATTCCTGCGATGATTCTACACGTGAATGATGCTATATAAATTATATAAAAATTATATATGGTATTAAGATATACGCATTAGTGAGTATCCAAAATAGTGTTATAATGTTTGTTGAGGCGTTTGTGATACCTGTTTATTGCTTACTTATATTATGACTCCATTTTTTCTGAGCAAAACACGTTTTATTTATTTGATACACTTTTATTGCATACGATTTTGAACTTATCGCATGCACACATTTATAGTATATAGTTGTTTTATAGAATAGAAAATCAAATACTTTTCTTAAGTGTCAGCGGGGTCCAGTTCTGTTCTGTTCTGATTTTCTTGAAGGTCATTCGACCTATATCGTTACTAACCAATTCTAGACAGTTAAGTATTTTTGGGTTTCTTTATGCCAATTAGTAATACTTTAATAATTTTACAATCAATTTGTCGAATAAAAAACTATAGATGTATAAAAATCTCACTTTCTTTTCCCAAAAATATACATAACTATACCATGTCATGACTGTTAATTACTTGTTATTTATAATAATATTATATCATTTATTTTCTTGTCATAAGTTAGCAGACATGTAGATAAAATAATTGTCTTGTGGAGTGACAGTAGAACAGACAGCATTTTTTAAATAGCGGTTATGATTCATAAGCAATAAAAGTGACTCGAGCAAACTGGTTAAAAGACAAATATATGCAACTAACTGTTTGTATTGCTATGCCATATGTTGTCTCTCCTATTTATTTCTTTTTTTGTTTTTTGTTTTGTTTTTGTTTTTTGTTTTGAGGAGATGGATGGTTGCGGTGTGTGGACGATGGCTAAAATGGTCATAATACATTGTACTGTTATAGATAATAAATGGCATCTAACAATGGTGTCCGTTTCTAACATTGAACCTATAGAAAATAAGTAAGTAGAAGACAACGTGACGTTTTACACGTTTACTGTTGAGATTTTGATCTAGACTATTGATAAAAATCGGTATACATTTTTATTCGTTGTGTCTAACAAATCCAGACCACTTAATGTGATTATCGATTTTAAAATGATTTTCATGGATAAGAACTTTATTTTTATAAACTTGTTAATTGATCTACCATTGTTAATAAAATTATGAAATTAATTATGAGAGAATGTGAGAAAATTGATTTCTGTAAATACACTAATGACATTCGAACAGAAAGACAGGACAAAAGACGTTCTTGTGTTATGGGTTGAAGGGCGGTACATGGGTATATGACCCTCACCGCTCCAGGAAAGGATTTTATTGGCAATAAATGCTGTATTTTCGCTTTTTT
The DNA here is from genome assembly GCA_007844125.1 of Sinonovacula constricta. Classification (NCBI taxonomy): domain Eukaryota; kingdom Metazoa; phylum Mollusca; class Bivalvia; order Cardiida; family Solecurtidae; genus Sinonovacula; species Sinonovacula constricta. Next base: position 2,097,980 of record CM017571.1, read on the forward strand.
TCAGTCTTGATAAAAATGTAGAAAATGTATTTTTTATTTATGAGCTGTCTTTCTAATTAAAAAACCCACATACATTCAATATAAAACTCAAGTTAGGAATGTTTTTAGCTGTTCTGACCTAAATAGAACGTCTTGCATTCAAATTGAACATGCAGACAGTTGGTTTAAAACAATAGAAGTAAAGCTGAAGTTGATTGCCTAGCGTGGCCAGGTGTTGTGTATGTTTGAAGATGTCGTTGGTGAAAATAGCCTGGCGTAGTAAACAGACAAAATGAAGTCTATTCGACAGAAGGTGTGAAACGCGGCCTTCTTTAAACACACAAATTACGGACGCATATTTCAATTTTCGCGACATTACACGCGCGCGCGGTGTCTTAACGCCTTTGTTTACTATATAAGGTAAGGCGAGGCGGCCCAATTAGTACGGCGTCTGGTAATTAATTATCACGTGTTTGTTTGATTGTTTGGTGGCCCTTCTGCAAAAGTGTTTCTTCGAATAATGATGATGATCCCTTTCAAAGACTAGAAAACAAGTTAAAACAATATCTAGGTCGCACCGACGTGTAAGCACATCAATTGTGGTGTATCTTAATTAAATAATTATCTCTATTACTTTAAAAAGGCAAACACCGCTCGTTACTTCCGGTGTCAGAATTATATGTGGTGTTTGCTATAGTTTAAACATTATCATGTTCATTGAAAATGCATCATGCATGTATTGTTGTTATGAGACATGACGAGGAATATGAATCTATATTAACCACACACACAAAAATACCAACTTCTAAATCTGTTGAAAAAATACACGCAAATAGCACATATAATTACCACTGTTTTCTTCTATTTACGATATGTTTTCCTACTGTTACTTTTCGTACAATTGGTACGAAACACAGTCAAAGTATATTACCATGTACTATTTTACAAAGCGGAGGGAAGACAATATTTCTATGTAACATGTAAAATTAATTGTAAGGTCTTCAAATGACACGTATGCGACTTTCGAGAGCTTAGTATTGTATCCACTGCTTGTTTCATTTGGATGAAATGTATTATTCTAAAAAAATAAAAATAGTTTTGTTGTTGTTTGTATTTCAGTAAAAATTGAAAAAATGCTACTAAAAAGGACTGGATGTATCAATTAAATCGAAATCAACTTTTATTGACAAAACCATTTTGGCTATTGCCAAGTACAAAGAATATACAGAAAATGGGGATGATGTCAGTATAAAATACAGTACAAATACAAATACGCAAAACCATATTCAGAAAAGCATGATTAAACGCCAATTATGCTAATTAAACGCGTGTATTATGATGTTGTCTTGCCCTCATTTTATACACCCTACGAGCAGTACATTTTTTAACAATTTATATCTTTCTTAATTGAATCAGCACGAATAATAAATAGGCATAAAGTTTGCATCATTTAGGAAATCTAAAATCAAATAGGCGGTAAATACAACAACAGAGGAGCAAGCATTGAGTTGATCTTGATAGACTTATCTTTTAGCTTATTTATTTATCTATTTATTTATTTATTTATTTCATATCGTGATCTTCAACACGAAGACTGACAGTGCACAACTGAAATCCGAGGCACACGGTCAAACGTTGTATTTCCGATATTTGCATTAAGATCTAGATGGTGTATCTCTGATTGCAGGAAACATAAATAAAATAACAACAATAGCAGTGTAAACTGTTGTTTATATTATTTCAAAATAAGGTTTAACATATAACATTAAAAAAATATTTTTTCCTTTTTCTCCCCCCCCCTTTTTTTATGGTGGGGTGTATTTTATAACATGAAAATACAAAGTATTTATATATGATAATATTATAATAAACTCTTACGTATTGTAACTATTGCATGTTTCCAACTGCACTGTTCGTAAGCGTGGGGTGTGTAAAGTGGTGTGAGGCGTGTTTGTGTGTCTTTTACATTTTTGATGAGTGCGATTGAGTGCGTGTGTATGTATTAGTGTGCGTGCATGCGTTTGTGTCTGTGTTTGTATGTGGTTTTGAGAAGATTTGTTGATCAGTGACTGTAACATTGATTGTAATTATCTTGCATCTATGTACCATGTACACGTTGAGACGAATAAAAGACTGTTCTGTTCTGTTCATATAGGGACAGCGGGATCAAATGTTCAAATATATGTATAACGACTTTCATTCGTGACATAGGCAAATGTATGCTGGTTTCAAAATCTTAAAATGTTGCTTATTTTATTAATTTATTAAACCTCCATATCCTCCTAAAGTTATCATTTCAGTGTTGTATTTACAGGCGTCATTTCCTTTAATGCCCCCAAAGTTATATTTGGCATAATGTAAACGCCGTATTAATGTGAAATATGTTATATTTTATACATGATTAATTACTTTTAAATGTTTGTTCACTATAAAACTAGTAAGACACATAACTGCATTTAAATGCGCAGCAGTCCGGACCCTCGAAATAGAATGAAGAAACAGCGCAATTGAGCAAATGTAATCATGAAATTATATTCCCTCTATCACTGCACGTATATGCCGGTATATATTCTTTGTGAAACAAATGCATCTTTTGAAGTGTGTTATACTGACAATAACCTCTAGGGAGCATTTAGCGAAAAGTTTTAATGGATAAATCGTAATTGAAATAGCAAACCTGAAATTAAACCCCATTCTTACAAATTGAATACACAATTTATTGCATATTGCGGTATTTAACACATTTAACACATCCGTGAAAGTTATTATTCAGATCCTGTCCCGCACAATTCAGTTTCTTTTGATTAGTAACGGGGTTAAAGGGGTGTATACGTTTTAAAGCTTTGTTTTGCACGTAAAAAAAGAAAAAGGCCAAATAATGTGTTGTAGATACGCTGTATTAAAATAACTAAGTTGATGAATTTATTTTTAACATCGGCACATAAAGGAACATTCTGTCAATGAATCTTTAGCTCATTAAGATTACTGGAGCAGGATTTTTTGCAAATTACCTCTCACGTACTTGTTGTAGGCTAGAAGTGTGTTACTTTTTTTTTTGTCAAGACGATTAATTTATAGCGCATCACAAGTATCGATGTTTCAAACAGTAACGTTCATTAGTTTGTTTATAAAAAAAATCATCGAGGAAATTTGGTCAAACTAAATCTTCTAGAGGGAAAGAAAATCAGCTCAAACTGGAAATTGCGTAACCGTCTTTATTGGACGTAACCGAGGACGTCCTTTTTACAGTTCAAAATAAGATACATAAAGAGGAAATGTGATGTTTTAGTAATTATAAATAAACTTGTCTTTTTCTGCATTTAAAGCCAATTATGCAGTGTTGTTTCTGTTTTGTTAGTTGTAAATGTAGCTTTCAGTAAAACTGTAAGGACCATTCAATAAAATTTCTTGGAGGTTTAATCTTATACACACGCTATCAATATAGCTTAGAGCGAATTTCTCGGAATATTTAATCAGGCGCATAGATTTCGCTTGTCTATCCAAACGTAGTTTATCTTATGTTAAAGTCGTATATTTGTAAAATAGAAAACTTCCCGAAAATTTGTTTTGTAATGGTATTACACTGACATTTACAAGCTTATGTTGAGCGTCGTGGATGACTTTGATACATCATTATTTTGTATTTTCTTCAGAAAATGAATATGTGATCATTGTCAATGAGACATTTATCAATACATGTAGATCTGCCGCAAAATAGTTTATGCAAATTTTGTCCAATAAATTTTAGTTTGCAGAATTTCAGATAGGGCTGCAGACATATCAGCTGTCTCATTTGTGCAATTTTATCTATGTGTACAAACAACTGAAAGAAGATGTAGTATACAGCCATTCTAGAAAAGCAATTTGACAAATAATGATGTGTTCTCGTGTGTGTGTTTCCTAGAATTTATCCTTTTTATTTTCATTTGTATTTTTTTGAATGCGTAAAGTGTAAAAATTCTTTTTACGCAAGGACATTAATTTATGTCTTTATCTCCCATTCTCTTTCTATATCTGTCTATTTTCCCCCTTTTTTTAATTCATCACCTACTCAACATCATCATTCGATTTCTTCCTTTGTCCTTCTGTGACGATCGGTCTCTCTTTTCTTCTTTCCCTGTGTCTCTTTTTTTCTTGCCATCTTTCACATACCATACATTTTTCTCTGATCTTAGTTATGTATATATCTCCACCTCCGCCCTATCTTTTAAACAACACACATTTCTTCGCTGTATTATTACAAAATCAGTGTGTTATAAAACATTTTAACAGTTAGGTGAATATCACTTCGGACACACCCGATACAGAAATATAACGGTGTCTGAAATGGAGAATTTATCAAATTGTTATAAACAACAACAACAACAAAACCGTCTGTCTTAATTTTATTCTAAATATTTCGTTAGGCAGTTTAGCATATATTAGTGTTACCACTGTTTTTTTTTTTAGAACAGAATTTTTTAATGTATGACGAGCGACGTTTTTAGAATCAGTAACATCTGTGATAAAATTCATTGTTCAAATAAAGTAGAAATTATATAATAATACAATTACACCAATTACGCGAGTAACCTCTGCATCATATTTTCATTATAATGACGCACGATAAAATTATATCTTAAATATACTCTCGTGTGAAGTTGTTAAAAGATATTTCCTTATGACAGCAAAAAAAGACCAAATAGGACTCATTTTGAATGTATTCTATAATAAATATTTGGAAGTTTTCTTGATTATAGGGATGTCAATTATTATAATTACATATGCCGACGACTCAATCAAAATCGTCTAGTGATTGTTAAAAGTCAAAATCATCGTCTTTACAGCCTGCCTACAGGAAAAAAACGAGTGTTGATTAGAACGCAAATTTTGAGTAATGTATCTCAATTTATGGATTAAATTTCGATTGATTTCACAGCAAAAAGTTGTTTCCCTTCCTGGCAATCAAACTTCATCTACCACGCGACAGCACTCGTTCCTGTTTGTCTAAACAATCACGCAAATCCAGTGGCCGTCTTTCCTTGCCTATTGTTCACTGTTTTTCGCGGATTCGCGCGCGCCGAGTCGCCATCTTGTCTGAAAAGGGCGGAGCTTCAAGATTGGCCAATCAGCGCCGAGCCAATCGGAAGAAAGGCGTGACCCTGCGAAACATTGAAATAGAAGACTTGTTTTGTGATTTAACACAAATTTTGTGACTTATACACCTAACAGACGGAGTTATTTGTTATAGTGGAAATATCGACAAATAAGCCGCTAAAAGGTATTGTAAAATTCTTCGTCGGCTTTTGCCACTTTGCAAAAAATTGTCATTTTTTCTCGATAAATCCATTTAATTTCACATTTTGGTAAATGAAAAGGGCAGTGATTTCGTGACAGCATATCTGGACATTTCGATACAAACGCTGATAAATCTTTTAATTGTTCTTAATTGGTGTCATATCTCGATGTATGTGCACTGTTCATATCACTCGGCCAATGTGCATTGCAGTTAAATTATTTTTATTTTTAAATTAATAAATTTGGTTATGCATCTCGCAATATCGACTTATTAAAAATAAATTCATTGACATTTTATTTTTAATATATTCATATAGGGACTACTTGTAACAATTTTGTAGCTGTTATTATCTATGCAATGCCTGCGGTATACTGGTGACTGATGTTTTAATAAATAAGACTCGCAATATTTTAATTGTCTTCCTAATATAACCTCATACTGAGGGGCCTAAAGTATAATAAGTAACGGATAATTAATATGTTGTTTTTTGCATTAATATTTCCTTACAAATGCTTATTCGTCTCCAAACAAAATATATTCGCAATAAATATAAGCGTATTACCCTTTGTTTTTCATAAATGCGCTAATTTGTTATTTGACAAACATAGTACCTCATTAAGAACCGTATTTACACGATATTTTAGTATCTGCTGTAGGCATACTTTATCAAACATCAATATACCTTTGCCGTGCTTTATCTCTGTTATATTTTAACACTATTTTTAGTGTAAAAAATGCATGCAAAAAATAAAAACAATCTTTACATGCATTTACTGTATTTTCTATTAATTATCGTTGCACCAATTATAATTAATGTCTAATTCGCCTCAATTTAAAACCATTTCGTACGTGTCCGTGTATTGTGTTTTTGTATAGTTTTCTCACATACATTGCCCTTTCGTTTTTAACTTTTATTTACTTTAATAACACACGGCACCTATTTTTCTACATCAATGTTTTTATTTACCATACGTTTACATGCTCATTGCAATTGATATACAAACAAAATCAACCAATCAAGCAATCAAGCAAAAAATAATATCATGCTTCGTAAGATAAGACAACCACTTCTAGCCATAAAAAGTCAATTAATAAAAATATAAAATAAAACCTGTGTATTTATTCAGTTTTCGTATTTAAATTAAAATTCAGATTATATTATTTCGCTGTGTATTTTTGTGTGTTTGTTTTGCTTGTATTTTATCTCGCACCGACACAATTATGATCATATTGGCGAATGTCAAACTAATTTTAGGTGAAGGAGGACCCCAGACTTATGTAGAACCACCGGCGCATCGCAGGTTGGCTGGAAAACCACCCCGCATTAAAGTTCTCGTACCGAACAAGACTCGAACCCACGCGAATTTGTGTGTGTCGATTTTCGTATAATGTGTATATTTGTGTATGGTTTGAATGTTGTCAAAATTTGTTATTTTTCGCCTAATTTTCAGATGCTGCTCTTGCAGGGAAATAATTACAGCGGTAGTTCGGGTACAAACACTAACGGCTACGGATCTAGTACTGCAAGCTCCCACATGTATGAGGACGAGTTGATATCGCGGGGAGCCCGGGGCTTTCCCCTTGGACATGGGATGATCCCCACACCACAGGCTTACTCCTTTGGATTTCCCGTGCATCCCGCTCACGACCCAATGGGTCTATCTTCATGTAAGTGTTAAAATTATGTTACAATTATTTACCCACCTCCACCCCTCCCAAAAAATCTTAATAGCTAATATTTGTTGCATTTTATTTGCTACATTTTAATGTTGGTAGTATTAAATACAAATAACGTACCTAAAATGCGATGATAAATAGTGAAGTACTATATACCAACAAAAACAAACAAACAAAAAATGCATGATCCTTTTGTAGCATAGTCTAGAAAATTATTTCATACAGCTATTATACTTGATACTGATGCATATCAAATATGTGTTTCTTATTATTTTTGGTTCATAATATTGTTTTTCAATCGACAAGACAAACCATTTTCTATTTGTTGTTACATCATTTTGCTTAGTAAACATGTAGCGAATACACTCTTAATGGCGTACTTTCAAGTCATTTGCTTATCATCGACCACAAGCTCATAACAACTTAGTTTCAATTGCACTAACCATAACCTAAAAGCTTTATATTTTAATATATAATTATATAAGTAAATTTATAATTTAATATTTATTCTTAATATAATCTTGTATACCACCAATATACATATTTATATTCACATCATCTCCTCTCTCCCAAACCTTAAATTTGATCGGAAATTGACATTTTGTGTGTTGTACTGTCCCCCATGCTGTTCTTGTTTGGTACCTGGATTGAAACAAAAATATCGTCCTGTCTGTCTGTTAGAGACTGAAAGTAAAATGCCTGTGTTTTATATTATGTTACAAAACGTGTAATGAATTCTACATAATAATAGATGTCAACAACTCCATGTTGTTATTTTGTAGAGAACAAAAACAAGTGGTAGGAGTGTTGTTTTGTTATAAAAGTGTTTTTATAATAGTATTTTAACCAATTTGAAAAAAAACAAACAATTAAATTCCGCACGCAATAAATATTTTATTGACAATCTGTCCCAATCTTAATGCAGGGAAGTCAAGATTATAATAAATTGTTAACAACACAGGCGAGGTATAAGTTCTTTTTCTGCTAAATAGAAATAACTTACAAATCAGATGTAGAATATTTTGCCCCTAAATTTATATGCGGAAATGTATAGACGATATAAACATATTTAAAGCAAGGATTTCTTTCTTTCTAATAGAAAAACTGGGTACAGGTGTCGGAGGTAAAAAAGAAACAAAACAAAAACTGCATATATAACGGACAATATTCTTCCATTGATCTCCTATACCAAGACCACGTTACAATTATTTAAGCAAACGAATATATAACAAGATTTTTTTCCTTTGACGAATATTACTAACACAATGATATACACAAAACAATTTGTTGTCCTATGGACTGGGAAAATATTATTCTGTGAATGAATATGCCTGGGTCGTTTCGCGTTTATGCAGTGTGAATTTAATTAGAATGGCACTAATTGACAATTGAGCCCTAACCTATTTTGTGGTCACGTGACGTAATAAATCAATAATTACCTCCGACATATGCAACATGACATTTCTGCAACAAAAGAATTGGTAGAGTGTAATTTTGGTAAACGAAATAAATGAATTGAAAACTGATAATTCTCGGGTAAATAAGGTAAATAATCTGACGCTACTTGCGGAAAGTAATATTGTAATAAAAGACTATCGATTTTTTTTGGCATATTGATTACTTACATATAATTCATTTACACTGATTCACGCTATGAAAAATCGTGTGTTGTCAGTAATATGTCCATATTGTAGAATCATTTTATGCATTTTTAAATGCACTTTTTACATGAAAAGAATCACAGAAAAAAAATCATTAAACACTAATTAACGTAATACAAAATATTTTACTATTTTGTCATAAGTATTTGTATTCAAATTTATCTTTGCCTCATCAATTGGCCAGAAACTTTGAAAAATAAAACAGAAGGAGAACAAGAGCAAATTATTGTTAATGAAAATTGCTTAATCTCATTTTGCATCTTTATATAATATACATTTTTTTAAAAAAGCATCTCACTTTTTAACTCTTAATTTTCTATACTCTCTCGTCAGTTGCTCTTAAATTAGCCTTTTTACTTTGATTTATTTTAATAACAGAATCGAAAAAATCCCAACCGCAAATATTTAGTTCACTTTTTTACGTTTATTTCTAGTCGGTCAGTCCCAGCAGTTTGGAGGGTATCCTCCATTCTCGGGTCACAGTGACCACAAGAGGATGCTGGGCGGAAGCCAGAGCGAGGCCATGGATAAGAATCTTAAAATCACACTAGAGAACAGGGACCTCTGGTCCAAGTTCAGTTCTCTAGGAACGGAGATGATCATAACGAAAACTGGACGGTGAGTTAAAATAAAAATAAAAATATTTATATTTTGAGTTAATGCGATGGAGTATTTTTTGTGTTTTTTTAAAAGGATTTATTTTCTTCGGGGACAATGTGAAAAATTTAATCCATTAGGTACTTCCCATATCCCGTTGTCCTTTTTGCCAAAATCTTCCCTATTTTGTGTTGCTTTGTTTTTTGTTTTTATTTTCAAAAACTGTTGATTTGGTCTATTTTTTGCATAAATTTTCGACTTAAAATATTTTTCAGTGAGTTCCGTGGTATTCTAAAAAAATAATTACTTTGTCTATACCAATTTACTACTTATAATCCTTTATTACACCTATTTGGAAAACAATCCGTGATTTTGACTGTAATCTTACGGATGTTGTCAATTTATCGCTGAAACAACTCCTTTCGCCAGCCAACCACCTTCTATAAACATCGTTGACATAAATTTCATCACTCCTGTTAAAAAACTGTCAAACTTTACAAAATCAGTGTCATGCTTTACGATCATATGACACGTTTTCCTTACATCATCAAATGCTATTGTTAATCCGCGGATTATCATCGTTTCATCTTCGGTAACGCACGTGCTATGTTGTTGACACTACGTCACACTATGGTACAGAAGCTGAAATGAAAGGCGAGAAAATTCCCACAAAGCATAGTCGCCTGCAACCATAGTTCACATAAGGGCGCCGGAAACAAACTTTGCCCAATTGTGCGCATAATAACTAAGCCCCAATTGGTGTTGAGGATGAAAAGCTATTAACGAGTTTATTTAGTAGATTAAACGTTGTTTTTTATTCGTAACAGTTTGTCATCGACTTGTTTAGAGTCTCAACCAGTAAGGTGTCGTTTGTTTGCAAAGCGGCAATACGCGGGTCCCTTGTTGCTGGTTCCCCTAATGTTACGAATAGTGTGGGAAAAAACGGGGGTTTAGCTGTAAGGGGGCAATATAGATTCGGAAACCTGTTGGTGATCGACGGTGAATGCTAATTGTAATTAACGGATGCAACGCATCGGCATCGCTTTTGTATGATTGTTTGGTAAATTGAAATCGTTGACTCAAATTACAACAAGAAAAATAGTATATAGAAACTCATTATACACCAATCAGCAAATATAAAATGCATGTCTGCAATATACATTTTAATTGCTGTCATTTTAAGCACAATATTCAAATGACAGTACATAACATTATTTTTTACAAAAGTCGCTCTTCTGAGCGTGAGAAAATGTTTGTCAAATAATAAATCCGTTAATTAAGAATTACCTGGTCTTTGCGGATAACGATTGAAACGGATATTGGTGACGTTAATTCTATCTCGCGATTATGACGTAATTTTGATTGATTCTTAATAACGGTCAAGTAGCTTACGGTCGCCATTTGTGGAAAAGTTGATGAAATTAACAGCTACTCCATTCATAAGTAATACACGCGAGGAGTTCTGCATTTGGCATACCGTGGGAAATGTAGCACTTTGCGTTCTCGACGATAAAGTAATAAATATATAAATATACAATGCTGGGGCGGCTCGCAATGAATGCAAATGCTCAATATCGCAAGCTGGTAATAGATATTGGTATAGCTATGAAAAATATCATACATTAATGTAAAAAGATGGGAAATTATTAAGGATAGTGTAAAATATGATGATGAGTTACTGTAGGATATCATGAAAGAGTAACCTGTTGGTAATAATAACTTTTCACCTTCTTATATTAGTATTATTGTTTTATATAATGGAGTAGATGTAAATATCTTTCTTTTTTTTAATCGTAGTTTGAAAAAAATAAATCTAAGCATTTGTTTCAACTTGTTACATTCATCGGCTTCAGATCTTGGATAAAAATCTTACAAAATATAACATACTATTCATATAATGACATTCACGGGCAAAGTTTGCTGAATTCATGTTCCGTTTAAATTAAATCCGTCTGATTGACATGTCCAAAAATAGGCGACAGACATTCACGACAATACATGGTGATTGTTCGGCAGACTTCGGTTCTTGATTCGGACCGGAGATAAGTCGAGGTCTATTGTGAACTAATTTAGGTGCGGATTTTCTCACTTGTACGATAATCGGAATAAATCGGTCCTACCGACAGAGGGCGCAGGTGGATAATTAGTCGAGTTTATAAATATAATTGGCCAATCTGTTTGTTTGTCGGCCTAAACAAAAGGAATGCCGATAGTCCTATAGTTGGGACAAGTTTTTGGATGATCTTTTATTTTTCTCCAATTTTGTACGACAGACAGACGGTCTGGGAAAATGCGATTAACACTATTGAAACGTGATTGAAGATGCTTAAGTAACGATCATCCATGCTGTCTTATGGTAGATTTTAGGAGACATTCAGTCTAGAACGTAGATGAATGAACAGTTGTATGTACATTGCCTTATTAATTGAACTCTCATGGTAAAACAAACGGATTCAAAATTTGCCTGCTTCAACGAGAAATGAGAAACAAACAATGGGTATAAGGAATGAGGCATATCGTAGTTAAACATGTTTTGGGACATACAAACTTAAGTAAAGTATTAAGGCGGAACCATGGCGATAATTATAACAATGCATTCTTAAAATATATTCTCATAAATATATACACTGTATTTATACACGTAAATTTTATCCCATACTAGTCTATTACTAGTAATATTTTTAAAACTTTTACTTGACATAAAGAACAAACCACGATAATTTAACAATGACAATAATGATAGCAATAGCATACTGAAATAATAATAAAAAAAAAACAGAATAAGAAAAATAATAGAAAAGAATAAGTATATTTTCTTTTTATCGCATATCATTATGATAATGTTTTATAATTTAAACTTTGTACTTTGAGGACAAAACTGTACACGGAACCCCATATTTTCACAACAAAATGGGATTTCAGCTTAATAATATCACTTGATAAATTAGGCATAAATATTTAGAATAGTCCCTCAAAACATGTGGACAAATCCTTATTATCTTCTCCAAAACTTGGACAGATGTCAACTTATATGACCGCGCGACCTGGAGATATTTTGATGTAACCCAATCACTAAAACCTGGACCCGAAGTCTTTGATGGACATGTTCCTTGTGTCATGAACGAATGGTCTTTTGTACAAGAACATCACCTCCGATTATCGCTTATATCATTTTATACCAAGTTAAAACGATGGCACGTGCCTAAAATTTTTAAGTCCGCTTAAGTTGCGAACTTAACACTTCTTAGAGAAGCGTAGGGTCATTCAAGTGACCTCTCTGGTGTAACTTTTCGTACTTCCTATAGTAGCCATTTTGACCAGATTCGAATTCGGTGTTGCGTGATATTTCCACGCCTGTAATTATATCCAACCTTCCTGCTGTTGGTTACTTGATGGTTGAAATGAGGATATTCAAAAATGATGACAGACAATGACGTAATAGCATGAATACAACCTTCTTTGACTGTGTCACACTATCTTTGCGGGAGGAAACAGCAAGGGTTCTTTAATACTCCGAATCAGCCTAATTAAACGAAATAATTAACCCGATTTGTATAGAAAGCCATTTCAGATCTCGAAAATCGTTTTATCGAAACTATTTCAAGCGCATGTCTTTTAAGCGACAAAGAAGAAAGCTTTTAGATAAAATAACACATTGTACGCTGTTTTAGCGACAACAGTGTTGACAAAGGTTTATTTTAGGTTGCATTTATCCATTTACATTTTATGATCGTACGGATAGAATGATCAGGCAAAGAATTACAAACTGTCTAGAATCTTGATAGACAAGATAATGACTTGCTAAGGAAAATTAGTCGCGATTGTTGTGCAGCAACTGAAAACGCCTCCGGTCATTTCGCTTACGTTTTGCACAATTCCGTAACAATTTTATGACCAGAAGAATGAGGGACATGGTGGTGCAATTAAATGATCAAATAATTGGATTTCATTGAGACTTAAGTCAGTTGAGATTTTCTGCTTAGATAGCTGAATGATTTTACACCGTGTTCGACAAATTTAAGATATTAGAAGATTAGTCTATGAAAAGATGTTATCGAGAAAATTCTTCTTTCTCGCCCTTTGTGAAAATAATGATGTGTTTTGTATAGTTTTACAGGAATGTGTGAATGAAACTTCAATTATTCGTGTATCAAGCGAATTTACCTTTGTAGACATAAATTCTTGTAGTTATTCTAATTCTTGTCTATGCAGTATTATACACAATGAAAACAGATTTATAATGACTTCTTTTGTTCAAGGCACGCATAGATAAATCTTATAAAATCTGCGGCTGGCAAAACAACTAAGGAAAAAAAATGGAAGAAGATTTAATAGAAATGGCAGATATGCATTATCTAACAAACTTGCTTAAACTTTGAAATGCTCCCTGGTTACTGTAACCATAGATGTTTTATTGCAGAACTTGGTTTAGGTTAGTTTTATGACAATGATAAGGGTTTTAAATAGTGTTTTTAGTCGTCCTATGGTGTTGTTTCGTACATAATGTATGTTTTTATTATTAACAAATTCGACATTTGACATTATTTAAACATAATGTTCATGTACATGTATATATTTATCATTCTTTGTGTAAGCAGTTTAATTATGCTTGATAAGAGTGCTTTATAAATGTGGCATAATAATAAATAATAACAATAACTTAGAGATAGTTTATTGAGTTAGAAAAACGACTTTGCAATTACTTTATGACACATATACTTTAAGGTTCTCATTTTAATACTTTTGAGAAAAAAAACACGTGTATATAAAGATTTTTATGGATTTCTGTACACTGAAACAATAATGAATAGAAACAATTTATTAAAATAATCAAGAATATCAATACATACTAACATACATAATCTAAACAAAAAGAAAGTAAACACACTATATTATTGCACGATTATTTCTTAATTGCAATAAATGTCAAAGTATTAATGCGTCTAGCATGTAGCATCATAATTCAAAAGTTTGGCCGATTGGTCAAATATTCTTTTCAAAACAGTGTCTGTCGCGTTATAATTTGCTGACAGAAGTACAACAGCCTGATCACCAGTACCAGACGCTTGATCCCATTGTTTATTTTTAGCCATCGACGTTTCATTGACTTTGCGCGCGACTGGAATCAAAACACGATTCAAGCAAAGGGAAAACAATTACCAGTTTCTAGCACCGTTTTGTAACCCACGAACAAACATTGCGACCACGATTAAGTCTCTATTGTAGTTGCTAAGTGATATTATTGCACCATCAACTTTGTCGGCTGCCCGCGACCCGGTTGGAGTATCACTCTTCAAAATGCTTTTGTCGTCTGCTAAAAGATGATGGTACTATTTGTTCAAGGTCAACAATGCTTCTTGAATGTGGTCAAAAGAGCAAGAAAACGGTCCTCAAGGCGTAAGATTTGACGAATAAAATGGATACATTCATCTTGTTTACTTGCCGATATCCACTTCATACGTCTTGAGATTTGACGCTTAATTTAACATAAGATTGAAAAGACAAGAATTGCATCATTAATGATGATGTCTTTCTTTTGGCAGGATAACTTACTCGAATTACAAACAGTTGTCACAATTTATTCACTGACTAACACTATGTTCTCTAACGGAATGAGATCAAATTCCATAAAATTTATCAATAAGATTTATTATATTGACATAATTAAAGGATTCGTTGCGCACGGCGCGCGTCGAGCGTCCTCACACGAGCGTTGGGTCACGTGTCACAATGGCGGCAGACGCGCTTATTTTGCGGATTACAACTGATACCCAGGATCCGACCTCGGAAATGTGACACGACAAGTAACTATTGAGACAGGCGTGTTTAATTAGGCACCTAGCTGAAAAATATGAGAAAATGAAGTGAAATCTGCACCATACATCAATTGATGGAATGATGACAAAATCACTTTCTCCAATTACGAACTCCAGTGGCGAAATGTTGACTGAAATGTCATGTGATTTACTTACCTAACGCGTCTTGCTGTCTGCGAACAAAGATTTAGTTATGTGTCGGCATTTAAACTTACTACCATAGAAAATTAATTTCTATCTCATTCTATCCCGATTTAAGGATGATTACATGTAGGTGTTCTTACCTCAAATTACAATTACATGTAAGCGGATCATTACATGTAGGTGTTCTTACCTCAAATTACAATTACATTTACATGTACTTTCTTTTGTTCCACAAATCAACCCATAAAGAACAAAATGTGAATTAAAATTTGAGTAAACACTTTAACCACATTTTTTTGTTAAATCTCCAAACTCCCAGGAAATGCCATCTAACGGCCATTCCCTCTCTATTTTATAGCAAAAGTATTATTACTATAATTAATTTTAAATATTATGTAATAATATATATTATATTGTGTTATTTTAATAATAATTATTATTATTGTGATTATTATTATTGTAATTATTATTATTATTGCTATTATTATTATTATTATTATTATTATTATTATTATTATTATTATTATTATTATTATTATTATTATTATACTTTGAAGTTTATTTTATTCCCATTTTTGTTATTACTTTTTATTTTATTTTTTATTCTATTTTAGAAATTGTCCCTGGCGTACACAAGTTCAGCATTTTTATATTAATCATTACTTTCATTTTATGTCCATTCCAGACGCATGTTCCCAACCCTGAAGGTCGGCTTGGAGGGGCTCGATCCCCACTCTAAGTACATTCTGTTGGTGGATATAGTGCCACTGGACGACTGTCGTTACAAGTACCACAACTCAGAGTGGGTCGTAACGGGCAAGGCGGAACCCCACATGCCCGGGCGGCTATACATCCACCCAGACAGTCCGGCTTCCGGTTCACACTGGCTCAAGCAGCCGGTAACCTTCCATAAGCTCAAGCTGACTAATAATAACCTAGACCAGAATGGACATGTGAGTGTTAAATATGGTTTTCGTGTTGTTGTTTGTTTGTTTTTATTTGGTGATGTTTTGTGTTGTTTGTTGTTTTTAAGCTGCTTTAATATTTTCTTATAGTGATAGCTATCCCTAGTATAATCAGATTCTTCTTCTGTTTTGCTAAGTTCATAAATTTTCCATTTGACATAACAAAAACAAAAGGTCTCCAAAATTTAAAACAAGTTTGAAAAAAATATATATATATTTATTCTTTTCTGCTCCGTTCACAACTCCCTCAAGTTCAATGCTTTCTCTTCTTCGAACCCTTACTCTCACAAATCACTTAAAATATTTACGGACATACAAAACAAGACACGATAGGATCCGCCAAAGAAGGTTTGATCAAAACAAGTTTGTGCTGTCAAACACCATGTAGGTAGAGATTCTTCATTTCGTTCCCATAGCAACAAGCCAATCAAGTACAACTCTTATCAACCCGTTCCGTTACTGTTGACACGCAAAAACATACTTCTTGGTGATCGAGACTCGCTAAATCAACGTCGTCAAAACGCTTTTCCTTATGAAATGTTTCCCTTGTGACGCTTTCCGACACTCCTGTGCGTTCAAAATCAAGTTTCTTTTCATTTCATTCGCCATATTTTCTCCTGCCACAAATAAGACATTTCCGTGCCAAAAGACATACGGCGCAGACGGTTTGGACCGCGTGCTGGATTTGGGAAAACCCATGGGAGATTCTTTTAGACCGTTAGAAATATGTACACGCTTTCTACCTAAATGTCTGAATTATTAAGGAATTGTATCAAAATCGACATTTCGATAAGATATAACATTTTGTCAATCAAACTTATTTCTTTCAACGATATACATTGTACAAACTTGTCATTTACTCTGATAGATAATAATATAAAACAGATTCGAAAATCATTTTTCTATGAGAAAACAGTTGTTCCACCGACGATATAGGGGCGATGAAAAATGCGTTCTGTTCATTTAGTTTCAAAATTCAATTCGTCAGTGTTTTTTCTTAACTATGGGAAATTTCACTTAACTGATGAAAGGCAACATAATCAGTCGATCTTGTTTATGGACAAGTTCTGAGCATTCAAACCAACTCTCACAGTCATAGGCTTGCGTGCCTGGCCAAATACGAAGCAACCATAATTCATAAATGGCCAACATTAGCAAATCCCTTAACATACATATTAATTCCCGGCATATTTCCCGCCAATATAATAACCCTGCAGAAGTACCCAGAATATTTCGAATGTTAATTGACATCATTCCTTGGAGAATGACAAAAAAGTACGGTTTTAATGGTTCTAATTACATTCGAATGGCTACACTGCTTGATGCTACGGTTGTTTTTGAATAGCTCAACGTTTGTGTAAGGAATAAAGCCCTTTTAAGTGAAGGTTTTCGAAGTCCCAAAGTGCCGTAAACCGATACGCGGTTTAAGAGAAAAGGGAAGCGGTATCCAACCTTGTTTACTGAAGTTTACGACATTCTCAATTCTCTTTGGAAGAAACACAAAGCAAACCACAGAAAAAGTGGGTTGAGACCAAAAAATGGGGGATAGTATAGTGGCATTAAAAAACGAGAGGAAAATATGCGGGTAAAGGGATCTGAAAGGCCATGTCTTTCATGTTCCGAGATGTTGTCTGCAGAGGTTCATTTACCGGTGAACACCAATTTGTCATCACTTTCAAATAAAGACAAATGCCGACTAATTAGTTTACATTAAACATTGTTATGCATCATTTTTCTAATGCGAATATGGCGTATTATTGTTTCAAAATCATAGTACAAATTATAGAAATTTGAAAGAATAAGATCTTCATTGCGTGAAGTAAATATATTATTATTTATTTATCTATTTATTTAATTTAAATCATACTTCATGACAAATGCGTCATTTTAAAGTAGTTGGACATAAAAATATATGCCTACAGCTACGATCCTTAAATCTTAACGTGCAACAGAAAAGAAAAAAGACAGCTAATTTCAAACCAATTTGAATGCGGGTCTTTATTCCCGTTTAATTCAAATTAATGACTTTCCTTCTTTTGTAACATTTTAGTCTGATATCAAAGCGGATTGAAATAAAAGATTTCGGCAATTATTGTTTCCCGGAAAATGTCAACCGAACATCTTTTAGAAGTCTTTACAAATGCTAACGGTAGTCGTAGAACCTTTGGTTTACAAGTATTAGTTTAGAGCAATTTTCCGACGGCGGAAAATGATCACAAAAAATCTATAATTGAATGTTAATTGAATATGAATTCAATACCTCGTTTGGTCTGCGAGTCGGGATCGGGACATCTTTGCAAGTCATTCCTCTTAGCTGACAGTTTTGTCGACGCCCCATCCCAGCGCTATTACAAGGACCAGGCTACTCTTTGTCATTAGACTAGAATTCTTGCCCCACCCACTTCTTTCTTCGTCGAAATCAAAACCGTTATAATTGCAGGGTAGCCATAGCTAGCGGGGAAAACATGCTAGCATAGAAGATTATTCTTAATTCAAGCGAAACATGAAAAAGATGAAAAATTAGATGGAAAACCTGGTCGGATTTTCTCCGGATCCTTGTTTGTTTTAACGGTCTCGTGGAACAGATGTTCCACGGGTATCTGTAGGAACCATCTATCAAACCTCGGGTCCCATTCCGGTGAAAGATGCCCCGTAAAGATGACTGTCTTTGTTTTACGTTGGCGACAATAATAATTAAAAGTATGCTAATATTTCATAGAAGGCTACTTGGAAGTTGGAAACACGACATTACAGCGACTGGACCTCCTTTACTATGCTGTCTTTTAGTTCCGTTAGCTCTGACAGGCGTGTATAATTCATTTCCGAATCGAAAGATTTACAGCTGTAACAATTGATTCCCTTATGAAGCGCTTTGGCCTTTGGTCTTTCTTTTCTAAGTTGTTTAATCGCTTTGACATAAATAAATTGATGGGTAGCAAACTCTGTGGTTTTCCTTAACTGGTAACGCGTGCATTACTCGTTTTATTTTTATGTTCTTTCCTGCCTAGCACGTGCTTTAAACCCGCTAATAACTAAAACTCACGCGTGTGCGCACGTGTCAACACAAACAAGGCCCAAAACACTAATTGAGCATTTTATTTATCATTGCATCTGTTTGTTAGATGTATATAAATAATTTTTGTCCACATACTAATTTTACAAATGTATTAAATGCATTTATAGCATTTTAAGTTGAATTCAATATTTAAATATCATTTCTTTTTAAATTTTCAGATAATCCTAAACTCAATGCACAAGTACCAACCACGCGTCCACATTGTTCAGGCCAACGACATTTTCAGCATGCGATGGACGTCATTTAACACGTACGCGTTTGAGGAAACAACGTTTATTGCCGTGACGGCGTACCAGAATGAGCAGGTAATTATTTGGTTCCCTTTTTATATCATAGTAATTATTTAATATTCCACTGCTTTCTTTATTGTTGGTTTACAATTTTATCAGAATAAACAAATTATCTTAAATTGTTATTATGTATTTATATTTTACGCGAACGTTTAAATATGTACTTTGTACGCAACATGTACACTTTGATCAATATTGTATGGCCTAATAATGCATTTTATTGATTACAAATGACTTATATTCATATTCATAACATGTTATAATATTGATTCTTATCCATCTCGATTACATTGCTCCCAATATCCAATAATTTCTTTATAGTTGTAATCTTTCCATCATCATCATCATTAAAATTTATTAACCCGATTTACTAAATTATTTTCCAGTAACGTTTACTGTTGTCTGTCATTATCACATTTTCCATCCATCCATCTTCTCGATTATTTATATTTCAAAAGATGCACACATTATTCAAAATATATTCAATGTGTGTTTAGATTTTTTCCCCGTTATTATATCTAACAACAAATCGTCTAAACAGTAATAAAAATGGCACCAGGTTACGTTTAGGGACTGTCTATACCAAATAACTTATGGGCAAATAAATCAATATTTGTATCCTCTGACCTCTGATGTCATGGGTTTTCGCGGTTTCGGTCAGTTCGCACTAGCTCGAGCAATGATTGGTCATGTTAGACATAAAATACGTTAAATATTTTATTGAGTCAATTATGTGGGCCAATATTTTTCGTCCGTTACAATTGATTTATCCATCTCGGGCATAACAGAGCTGCTGTGTCATCGCGAAGTAAACAGTTGATTTTGCAATTGCTAATGACTTTAATGCATCTGTCTTTTATTTCTTACTACATGTTGTAAACCTCGCGCGACAAACGAGATTTCCTTACTTGTCTACTAATTAAATATCGCATTTTGTTAATTTAATTTTTATAAATGGTCATATTACAGAAACAATAATTTACGTATTAATTTAAAATGATTTTTTTTAAAGTATTTTAAATTCTGAAAATTTGTTATTTCCAGATCACACAGCTGAAGATTGACCACAATCCATTCGCGAAGGGTTTCCGGGACAATGGAATGGGCCGCAGGTGTGTGTTGTGAGTAAACAATACCGTACCTCTATCTCTACCTCTAAAATACACACCGAACCAACTCTAACTCACGCCCCCCCCCCCCCCCCACACACACACACACACTCTCTCTCTTCCAACCTTTGGAACATTTGATTTATCTGAACTTAATGCATTTTCAATGCCTTTTCATACATCGTTTCACTTTCGGCATTTTTACACACTTTGTCCAACAAGGTCTCGTACTCGTACTCGCACGGCCAATTTGCTGCTTTTTTTATTCCAATTTTTTGTGTTGTAGTTCTAAGCTAATGTGTTTAACTTTAAAAATACAGTTGACACATAACAATTATATAATAGGGAAATTAATATATATAATATATAATAAAGTAATTATATAATAATAGAGAATAATGTATCAAAAATTTAAATGCGTATCTTAATATCTAACCATGTTTAATGCATGATATATTTTGGCAAAGTTGCTCTTCCTAGAATTTTGTTTCTTACACTTACTTCTCAACAGCCGTATTACAAACAAACAGTTAAATTGCATCAAAATATATTGGTAAAAATGTATTCAATATCCTACCATCAGTCAAAATAAAAATTTCAACTGTGACAAATATGTTTATTTGTAATTAATATATACAGGATTAAAATTTCAACATGTTGATTATGTTGTTCACAGAGATCACAGACTCACATTAAAACGACCGGCAGACGAGAGTGTTCTCGACTTCGACAAAGGTAGGTTGTTGTTGTTTTTTTACTTATATATGCATTTCTTCACCCCTTTTTTCACTTAATAAATTCAGCGCTAATGTCTCATAAATTCATATAATATGCAACGCACTCGGATTATTTCTATTTTAAGTAGTTGTCTCATTTTCTTAACATGTTCAACATTTTACAATTTATTTAACGATGATTATTTGTATAAAAGAAAACATCATTGTGCGAAACGTTAAACAGGGCTTTAAAAATAAATAAGTTGTTTGCCAAGTTTAAAGGAATTACTCGTATGTCTATAGCACATCAACTGCATTTTATATTTTATGTCTTTTTGTTAAGCGATGCGATAAAGGTGATAACTATTGTATATAGCTTTTGATCTTCAGAAGAAATAATCTACTTCGACATGCATTTTCAATTAACTGTTTCCAAAACTACTTATCTACTTAATTACGTAGACTGGAGCGCCGTATCTATATGGCGCACTTCAAACAGAAGTCATCAAACAACAACCTGTTTCGTCTCCTTTTTTGTAAAATATTAAAACACTGACCAACAAAACTCGTGAAATTTCTCGCAAAAATCTAAAGAAATTGCCAACTTAATCTTTAACAGCCGTCATAAAATTCCATAAAAAGAACGTTTTTATTTCTCGGAAAAAAGTAAAAACAGACAATTTTATGTCGCGCGCGGTACTATCCCTATATCCTCATAACTTTAACTAATGCCTACAATTGAACTACCAGACGCGAGTGTCCGCATTCCGTCCGTGAAAGTGCCGAGAAGTTTTAATAATTAAAACTTTCACAATGAACTGACTCTCAGCCGTCGTATATTGTGCAAATTAAGTTTCTGTCCTGGTCGTGCGTTTGCATCCGGTTCTGATGTCATTAGAAAAACTTAAAAACTAGAAGTCGTGTCTCCTTCGTGAACCCACAAACACGTTCCGCTGTAATTAAAAGATATACTGCCTCCGTGGTCTTCTCCGGGGCGGAATTTTGTAGGAAACGCGGATCGTAACTGGACTTCACTTTGAAAAGAAATTAGACTTTTTTTTATTTTATGTTAGTGAAAGAAATGGTTCAATGATACATTTCGTTGTTGCTATTTTCAAGACTTTGGAAATATTAATTTACACTGAACTAATTAAAAATATTAATTTTAATTAAGCATAAATATTATAAGGAAAAAAAAAACAGTAAAAATTTGATTTCCTCGAATCCGAAGATGATTTGCATGAGCAGTAGTTTCGACTGTAAATTGTTACTATGGCCTTTTTTAAAAGTAATGTTGAATTGTGTAGGTTTTCTAAATGCTTAATTATGTCATGTCATTAAAACATATGATTACCATGATAATCTATTAACAAAAAACCCATTAACAAGCATTCACACAAACAACAATTCATCACTACCACACACCAGTGGAAGCACGGTAACCTTTCCACACACACGTGCGCGCGAACATCTCTTAGTCGAGTCAGGTGGCTTTTCAAAACATGCCTGGTAGATGTAGCATTATTTTCTTATGAATCAGACAAAACGAAATCCGACAAAAGATTCTGGGATAAATGCATTGCTAACACGGAAGCCTGCAAACTTGTTCGCCGTCTTCTAATACCTATTATTAAATTGCATTGTGAAAATCGCAGCTCAGGAATTGCCATTTCGTCACATTTGCCATAGTTTTCTCATTTTGCCTTTCCGCTGTTTCCACGATTTTTTGTGCCAAAACAACAAGAAGGTTTCGACCTTTTAACAGCGCGCTTGCTGAGTTTTAACATATTAACAAATTTTGCCGTTTTTGCGTATCGCGCTGTCTACTTGATTGTTCGGCGCCTTATCTTCCTAAACTTGCCATCTTTTGAACAATCGGAACATAATTTCCCGGGTTTCTGCGATTCAATTGCCACTAGCTTTGTCAAATTCGACGCCATTCGCACTCAAGGTGAATTTTAAGTTCACACCTCGGCGTTCGGCAATCGCAAGAAAAGACGGCAAATTCGATCGCAGCATTCCTTATTCAATTAAGCAGTCAACGTTGAAATATTAATGACGTGGCAAAATTAGATCATACGTCCGACTCTGAGGTATGGCACTGGCGGTTCACACCTAGCTATCCAGTAATTGTATTAGTTATTTCAACTGCTTCTACTCCCCAACTAGTCGGATTGTTTCAGCGCTGTTCCGCAGCAAGACGGGTTCAAATTGAATTAAGATTTATCTGTCAGAGCTCAAGTCACATGACTTAGAGGCATGCGTGCTCGATTCATTTTCTCGTAGATCTTATTTATATAATGGAATAATAGGAACCAATTTCTCTAATAACGTGGGACTTTGTTTTACTTTTGATGGATTATATGGCACAGGTTGCAGACGAAATGTGCATGGTTAATGAAGAAATTGAATGAAAAGGAGGATTAATTACAGTGAAAAGAATGAAGTTTTGATTTTAACTTTCTGGAATTTGATTAATGGCGAATACATAATGAGTTTAATAAAAGAATGGCAAATAAACTAAGAACAAATTACTAAATAAACAATATTTAAATAAAGGAGCCTAGCATTTATTTTAAACAGGACAACAATGAAAAAATTCGAAAAAGTCTCAGCAAATCATCAATCTAAAACAAAACAAAATAACAACAACAAAAAACGCCTAGCATTTGGAAATTGAATAAAAAAGATATATGTTTCCCGCTCAAAAGTGTAGCATTTTCACTTTCGTCTGCTAATGCATTTACAATGTAGTTTTCCTGCTTTGTCGATGACAACGTAGTTTGTGGTTTCGGCGTAATGGCTTGACCGGACAGAGAGAGTTTTTCTCGTCTGCAATTTTCCATTCCGTTCAATATTTTGATCAATTGAAGTCTGCAAGGAACATAGTAGGAACATTGTTATGAAAGCAGTGTTAGACAATCTTTATGAGATGGTCACGATGAAGAATTCGCATTCAAGGACAAGATGTCATAAAAAAAATATCAAGAAAGTCGTGGCGACAAAAAAAAATCCATTTTATCTTTTCTTAGAAAGCATGTTAGTTAAACTATGACTTTACTATTGATTCTAGTTTTTCCCAACGGCTTACTAATAATCGATTGATTCAAACCGTCTAAGAACCAAAGGTTGTATAGCACCGAATCGTGTTCGTTTATGAAAATAACAATTTTTGATCAAGGATGTTCGAAAAATCTAAAGTCTGTATATTACAACCATATTTTGATACTTTTCAGAAGATGGCAACTACAAGAAACAAAAATGTGACGATAACGACGCCGATATCAAACCTCTCAAATACGAACACAAAGACGACAGTGACCGACTTACAGATCACGATCGGAGTACAGACTCACAAAACGAGCTCTCTGATCCGGACATGTCACAATGCCACAGTCTGAACAAATCAAGCACACCCGGAAGTAGCATGCAACTTCCGCTCTCTAAGACGAAAAGCCCGCCATTACCTCCGTCAGCTGGCCAGAGCGTGTGCAACTACAGTCAGAACCTTCCCGCTGGCGGGTCTATGAACAAAACTTACTCAGCTTCATGTATGGGCGGAGTAGGCGCGGAACAGGGTTACTACCCGCATCATTCACCAGCCAACCGAGGCGCTTCCTCTTTCTTGCCCGTTTCGTCGTCGCCATCTTTGCTGCAGTCGCAAGTTGCAGCTTCGTCAAGCCTGAGTCTCCATTCGCTATCATCTATGAACCAAATGCAACAGTGCAGGCTATCCGGAAGTTCTCTGAGCAACACAGACTGTGCCATGAGGCAGGGATCGCACCTCTCATCTACCTCGAGTTATGGTCTCCGAACATCCCCCACTCCACAACACCCGTCTCTTCCCTCGTGTACATACATGCAATCGTCACAAGCCGCGGCACCATACCCCACCCACCTCACTCCCTAATGTACATATGATGAATATGAACTTTTCCGGGCCCATGGCATGATATAGATACTGGGACAATGTGTGTGGATTTCAGTGAAAATTACTAACTAGTTTGCATAACATACAACTGTGGAAAATGAATGGATTTACCTCCAAAATTGTTTTCAGAAACATTATTGCTGGAGATGTCTGCGAAACTTGCGCAAGATTAACATGGACGCCTAATTAACATTCGTAAGTTGACGATTCATGTGCAAAAGGATTTAAGAAATTATTCACGAAACCGTTTCAGTTAAGTAAATGATTCCTATGCATGTTCCAGTGAACGATTTCGAACATTTAAATGAAGTGCTGTTGTTTGTTTTAAAAAGTGCGACGTTGCTTTAGCAAAAAAGGTAAAGATCGCGTTACTTTGTAAATATGTAAGATATTTTGTTTAGATATATGTAAAGTATGAGAGTTTTTTTTCTGCAAATATATAGATAAACTATAAACTTACAAGTACAATCACACAAACCGTTGACATTTGATTGGTCTCCTTGACATTTTAGTCCCTAGTACTTACATTTTCATATTATATGAATAATAAAGGTACACTTTTATCATGCTTCAGTGTAAAACTTTTAATTGAAAACTGATACAAAGAAAATCCATTTTTGCATAAACAACCGAAGATACAAATGTGTTCGAATCTCACTGCCTAGTCTATTTTATGCGTCAGTTTATCATTGAATTTACGTATTTGTTTTTTGTTATTATTTACTTACATTCCTATATATATCAACATGGTCATGCCTGGGTGAGCCTGGGATTGCAACACTTTGAGTTTTATTGGAAACAGTTTGATTTGATTTGTCAAATTAAAAGCTGTTCAAAATGTGACAAGTAACAGTTTTGATCTCAAAGGGTTGTAACCCCCGCCTCCCAATGGCGTGATTCCAATGACTGTCACACAATACCGTTGTTTTTTGTCTATTTGCTCATTGTCTATTGTTTTGTACAGGTTTATTTATTGAAATGGATTAGTTACGGGAATGTTTCAGCAATAAAATCCCATAACTAGTGTTTGTGTGAGTTATTTTTGTAACAGCCCCATGTGCAAAAACATTTCAAGTTGAGAGCTTGCATTGATTTTACATAAGATTTTTTCTTACAGAAATATGCCAATTTATACATGTATACACTGTGTTTTGTAATTTCTATCATCAAAACTTGGATATGTAGAGGTGATAAAGATAAGAATAATAAAAATAAAATAGCGGTCAAAATTGGAGCTTAATGAAATATTTATTTGAGAAAAGTCTACACTCCTGTCCACACAACAGGACAATAAAGTTTATTTATAATATAAAAAAAACAAGCAAACAAACAACAAAACAAAAAACACACAATATCCACAAAAACATTAAAAAAAACAAAGCAACATCAACGTCACTGCATGAAAAACAAATGATGAGCAGTAAAATTAAATGTAGAGGTGTAGTTGTTTTTACTTCACCGGAAACGCATGCTTCAATAAAAATAAAAATATAACTTTAAATAATATAACATTAATTTGATTTGATTTAATACAACAAAGAAAAATAACGTTTAAAACATCACGAAGACCTTGATTTACCAAATATGGTAATACCTAGACAGTCGACATCATAATCCCAATGACGTTAATGCAATCCGACATTTCGTCTTTATCATAGCCTTGTTCTACATGAATTTATGCTTTAGATTAAGTTAAGGCTGTTAATAACATTACCTAAACTGTGAGAAGTACAAATCGTTAAATATATCGCTTAAATGTACATGTTTTTACAAATCTATAAATAAGCAGGCTGGAGATTTCAGCTAAAAATAGATATCGACGTTAGAGCTGATTAACCCGGATGATCATGTAACGTGCCCTAAAAAAAATAAGTGGTCACGTGTTTTAAAATAGCTAACTGTGCAGCGTGGCTCGGATAGGCAGTTTATGTTAATGATCAATGGGCTGTTATGCATTACATTTCACTTAGATAGTATAATGTCGGGCACCAACAGCATTTAGCGGGATTTTTATTTTAACAATAATTTTGTTGCCGCATGAGGGGAAAAGGATCGAAACTGTCACCAAGATCTTGGATATTGTTTACCATGACACATAACAGTGAAAGAAGACTAAGAACACAAATCGTTTTTGTCCGTTGTCGAATTTTTTGTCTAGACTTGATTATGAGTCAAGGTGGAGATACGAGGAATCATTCGTAACTATTCAGCGGTATTCGGACAAAAAAGACAAAGGTGTTCCGAGTGACGAGAGGTATTATACGTTAACCGAATTCTTGTACGAATTCTTGTACGAAAAAAGAAAGCTACCCAAATTATCATAAAAATATTAAACGTAACTTCAAGGCGAGTTCACGATGATAAAGGAAACATGACTGCAGTGATATACATTCATTTAAACTATTTATTTTTAATAATTTGTATGTAAATACTTATTATTACTTGCATGCGCTAGTAGTAAAGTGCACATATTTTACAATTAGAAGTACATCTTTATGACCGAAGTGTTTCAATAAATTGTGCACATTGCTGTTATAAAAGCATAAAGAGAGTAAGTCTGACCGTAAAACAGTTTTCCCTCAGCGACTTGCCTTTGGTAGGGAAATATAATGGACGGTCTCCAACAATAATGGATAATTTTTAAAGGTGGTATTCGACAGTTTGCCTATATCAAATTAATGTAACTATACCTTGCCACTGCTTCGGGGAATATGAGAAAACTTTTGCATAAATTCATATTAAAGATGGTTTCAAATACTACTCACATTTTAGACAGTACAAAGTGCGTTAAAAACACTCTAAAAGTTCATCCATCCCAAATCTCTAAATTAACACGATACTGATTTCTACTAAAATAGATATCAGTCAGAGCGGACAACCCGGATGACGGTATAACATAACCTCAAAAGTGAGTTGTCACGTTGTTTTCTTAGTTAAAAATAGCTATCTCTGCAGAGTGGCTCAGATAGGAAATACCTGTTTGCAATGAAGAATGTGGGGTTATGTTTATGTTCACACTGATCTAGGGCATCAATGAGCAGCATTTTGCATGACGTTTTCAGGTAACAATGACTCATTCTGGTAATTTGAGAAAAACAAATTTGGTCCAAACTGTCGGATACCATCTTTAAGATCACAATATAACTTATTTGAAGTAGTACACCAGAAATATAAAATACAGTAAAAGAGGACAACCAGTGGTTCTTTTAAAAGGGTCCCACTTACCAAGGTGGTCGC
This sequence comes from Sinonovacula constricta, assembly GCA_007844125.1. NCBI lineage: Eukaryota > Metazoa > Mollusca > Bivalvia > Cardiida > Solecurtidae > Sinonovacula > Sinonovacula constricta. The sequence goes on from CM017571.1 coordinate 2,126,456, forward strand.
CTTAGCAAGGTCATACATAATATTAATTAAAATGTAATATGTTTTTTTCAAATGTATAATAATATATTGTATTTATATTTATATCATTTAATTGTCCATTATGTACTAAATATATTTTATTTTATTTTATTTTCATATGTTATACTTTATTGTATGATTTATCATTTTATATTACATGTATTTAAATTTAGCTGTGATTTATTTTTGCACTAAGATAGAATTAAAGATAAAAATATAGCAGATCTTCAGTTTTAATTATTTATTAAAAAAATATGTGAAATAAAAACTTAAAACAGTAAACGTTATTATCAGTTCCTTTTATATGTTTTTTTTTTGAGGATATAACGTGATGTTGTTGAATTTATGGTGAAAATAGCACCAACTAGTAAAGTTCTGGTTCTTTTTTAGATAAATGGAAAACATAACGGCCATCACTTTTTTGTTGTTGCTTAGTATCAAATCTGGTTTGCATGAACTCAATGATTTGGTTTATTGATTTGTATTTATTTCATATTTAATAAAAATATAAATTATAATTAAAATGTATTTTATATTACCATGTGTTTTTTGACTTAATATTTAAAGTTTTACATTTTTGACAAAAAAGTCCTAATGACCAAGTCATGACAAGCAATACAAAGCAATGTACTTTTCTTTCTAATAATATATTTGGAGATAATGTAAAATATAAATACCTTAATTATACAATTTATGCAACCAGACTTGAAACTAAGCACAAAATGTAATGGTCGTTATTTATTTAGTTTTCAGTTATCTGAAAAAGAGCCAACTAATGCTTAATTTAAAAGAAAGAAAATAATAACAATAACTAAATTTAAAAACAAAAGCAAAAAAAAAAACTAAACTAACACACTTATCGATTAACGATACGAAAGTAACAGCTTATGGCCCTGTACCACTTTGTTATGTAACATACAACACTCGTACATCGACATTCTCAAACCGAGTATGGCCAGATCTCTGTATTTCCTCCTGAATAAATTAAAACAGACTAGAAGTGCATGCGAAAGACCTGAAACAGTTCGTGGACATGAAGTCTTAAATCCTTTAGAAGTCGCCCTACATTTGTAGCCAATCAGAAATTATAAAAGTTCAAATTCCTCAGGTAATTTATTTCAGTAGAACTCCTTTCTATTTTCTATCTTACAATGAAACAAAATAGATCGATCTATTGTACTAAATGGTTTTATTTTCAACTGCGCATGTGCAACAAGCCACGCATTCTAGCTAGACTCCTCCCTTGTGACGACAAGTTTGTACACGTCAAGACGAAGGATAGTTTGATTGACAGTTTTATGGGGCGGATTGCATGCCATTTTGGTAGAACAGGTAGAAGTAAGGCGGGGATCGTTTCTATTAAGACGTTTCCACAGAAACTGCGTTCGTTTCGGCTTTTCTATTTTCATCTTTATAGACTCCATGCTATACGAAGAATTTACAAGAGTTTGTTCCACCCTAAAGTAAATTTCGGGTTCCAGTAATATATGACAGGGACGTAAAAGATACAGAAAATCTTATTATTTCATACTAGCCTAGAACTGTTTACTTTTTAAAGTTGTATAACAGCCGTATTTACAATATAGTCCGCAAAAAGGTATAAAATTAATTCTGGTATTATATATTATCGACAGTGAATTTTTCTGCTAATGTGAAAAATTAGTCTACTAGCAGTTTGTGATTTGAAATATTCATATTATTTTCGCTTAAGAAAAGGACGTGACATCTTGGACAAAATTCAGAAAATTTATTTATTTATTTATTTATCAATTTATTTGTGATTAAAATCTGGGTTAGTGTATCTTCCGCACCCACTGAGTAGTCTTACTTGAGATGACGCTTCTTTGCCACTCTGAAAACCTCAGCTATTTTGCTTCGAATTTTTTGTTTCAAACAGGTAAGGAAAGAGTCCAAGATAATGCGAATGCTTCTCCATAGTTTCTTCAATCGGAAGACCTCGGATAATTTACGAATCATCTCTCGGATGTATGTGATAGTCGGATCCACCTCGGCCATTTCCCTAAATGGGACCTTCTTTTGTGACAGACGCCAAAACAAGGATGGGAGCTTGGATGACAGCTCACTATAGTACGATGCTTGTAAAACTTCAATTTATAGGTTGCTTCAAATTTATATCATCCAAGTTTAATTAAACCAGCGCAGCAAACAACACAGCCGTCAAACGAGGTATTTTATATGTTTAGTGCGAACTTCATTTAGGCATGTTCTTCCGACTTCCGGCGAACAAAACGATCGTGATTTCTGCAAGTATTATTGCACCAGATACATCCGAGGGATGATTGTGCAGATGACGGAATTACCCGAGAAGTTCCGATTGATATTTTCTTATGTAGTTCCAATTTGTTTATGGATTTGGTTTTAACACATCAAAGCATTAGTTATTAAAGGTGGTAGTTTACAATTTTGTCTATATCAAATTAATGTAACAGTTTCTTACCCATTATCTGAGAAATTTGGCCATAATTGATGCATAAACTTGTACTTTAGTTTAAGTAAATTCTGTTCGTAACATAACTTCAAGGGTAACAAGCACAAGTCGTGAATTTAGTCGTTTTAAATGCCCATTCTTTCCAAATCTATAAATAAGCATGATGGGATTCACAGCTAAAAAAGACATGACGTCAGAGCTTATTACCCAGGCGAGTATGTAACGTGATCTTAAAAGTCAGTGGTTCGTGGTTTGCTAGTCTAAAAATAGCTAAGTGTGCAGCGTGGCCCGGATAGGAAATACCTGTTTGCAAGGTCGAGTGAGAAGTTATGCTTCACTGTGCACACATATCTAGGGCGTCATTTAAAAGCATTTTGCAGGATCCTTTCAGGTTACTTTGGTTATTTGTGAAAAAAAATCGTTGGTCCTTACGGTCGGATGCCATCTTTAAGTCAGTGCGTCTGGCAACATGCATTATGAAGCTGTGAACCAGCGCTAGATACTCATGGTCTGTAGGCATACTTTTGTGTTTGCATTGCCTTGTTGCCTTGTTAAAAAAAGGAAGTAAGGTTATAGGTCTGCTTTATTTATTTTTATTTTTGGACGAAATTCATATCAAATTCTCAAAAAAGCACTTTTCAAAAGTTTATAGAATGCGAAATTAAGGTTAAAAAGGCAAGGACGAAAATACAAAATGCAACTAAAATAAGCATTTGTTTATGCATTTCAAGCTATCGACATTCCTTTAACATTTTCAGTTTTTCGAACTATACTGTTTTGCCTTATATACAATTTAAATGGAGATTGGATACTATTCATTCATTGTAATTATTTAAAAATTAATTTCGAAGTTTGGTTTCCTTAAATCACTCACAAAACATTAACAGTTTTCGTGTGTAAATAAGAGGACGAGACGTTATTTGTTGAATGCACTTTTTATGACTAACAGTTTGACAAAGTTATATATTATGCCATCATAATACAGAGAAACGCGTGACTGCTCATTTCTGTGACTGGGGGTAAATAACAGTTTCTTCATGCTCGCGTAAAATTCACGACGCCGTTCGTAGTAAACATACTACTTACGTTGAAAGATGCTCGTATTTCTGTAGGCATTTTGGCGCGGATTTTATACTCTCTTCGGCAATAATTTTCAATAGAATTCAAACTAAAGATCATTAATTATTCCCCTGTGTTTCATCGTGAGTACAAATCTAGGACTTACAGAATGTTATTTTTAAGGATGTCAGAATTCGCGGAACCAATCGACAGGTTTGTGTTGTCTCTGAGGAGAGGTGCTTGAAATATATTTTGATTTTTTTAAGTCTTCACTTACTTTTGATAAAACAGCATTATTTCACAATTATCCATTTGTCTCTTTTTTCAAGTTCTGATACATTTATCATAAAGTCTTGGATTTTTAAATGCACAATCAGGGTGTTTTTGAAGAGTATTGCTTTCCCGACAAATTTCATCCGGACCAGTTCAATTGTTCAAATACACTGCAGTTCATTTGGTCTTTAATAAATATCAAAATCCCTTTTAAGGTCAATGTCAATATAAAACAAATTAAGGTTTGGTCCTCGATTGAATCAAGTAGATTTACTTTACTTTAGATTATTTATAATTATTTTTGTTGTTTTGTCGTGTGCGAGTTGTTAGTTGTATTATTTGCATTTATTTGAAAGCATCCCTTTGTTTCGATTATTAATCAATATTATAAAATCATTTTTCTCAGATATAATACGAATATTCAGGACCGGAATGACGTATCTACATATATACCATAGGAATTCCGGTATTGCCAGCGCAATTGGCAGATGAAATACAAATTATATTTATTCTTGTTACTTTGTTTCTCAAAATTCTCTTTAGTCAAAGTTTTTTCATTGACCCAGTTATGTAGACATAACGAATCTAAGCCGTGTACCACAGCCATGCACTATGGGAAGTATCAGACAAAGAAATGCTCGACTGGCCTTTAAAATCATAACTGAAAATCTACAACAGCGTCAAATTGACCCAAATGGATTCTTCAAGCTCCAGAAGGAAAATCAAACGTGACAATCAAGACACACATAAACATAGCAAAACACGACCAACCACAATGCATTTGTTTTGACGTATTCTCAAATCTACCCAATGCTTATATTACTTTGCATGCGATGCTTTAAATTACGTAAGTACAATGTCAGTTCGCATATTTCTTAGCAACGTTCATTGACTGGTTGCAAAAATAACAGAACGTCTCGAGGAAGGTGTCGCTTGTCGTGAGTGGACCCGTCAGTCTGCCAAGCTGCATGTCGCCGAGACAGCCCATGACAGTCGGTGGAAAGATAGGGCTATAGAATCCGGTGGAAATTGGTCGTTTTTGTCTAGGATAAGTAATTTGTTTCTAGATTTTTTGTATATTTTCTTTGCAAAGTAATGGTAAGTTGGTCCGTACTGCAGTAAACGTGGGCTGGCATTGCATATGACACGTTGTAATGAAAGGCAACTTGTCGACCAGTGATGTTATCTAGCGAAGCTCGATATCGGTACTTCTATCCAGGCAGCAAGTACTAAGGACACATGGTCTTCTGCCACCGCTAATTGTTGCTGGCATTGACGACTAAAGGTCATTCTTAAAAAATCATTATTGTCTTACAGATTCATTTATAACAAAAAGTGTAGATTTTACAGTCAGGGCATACGTGTACATTATATGACAAAAGGCTGTATAAACTACTTGAGCGTCGATTCCGGGTCGCGATGAACCAAAGTCGTTAAAAATGGTAGTGGTATAGCTTCCGTTGCTAACGCTCAAGCAAATATAAGTGTAGTTTCACGATTGATTGGTCCGGTGTCAGGATAATGTGACTGGGTGTGGTATCATGTCAGGTATTCACGGCAGCCTATACACAGTGAAGGCAGCACTATATCTGCTTCAACAGGGCATCGTCTCAAGATATCTGAAATACATGTTGGTGGGACAATAAACCCTATAAACAAACAACATGTATGACATAGACTTAACAAAGTACGGACATTACTGCCATCAACACCAATCATACATTTGTTCAGGGGCGCCCGTTGCAGAGCGGTTAGAGTCACTGACTTGTAACTCCTCAGCCCATAACCGCCTGGGTTCGAGTCCCGATTGGGGCGATGAATGGTTTTGTTTACCCTCGTCTTTCACCAACTGGCACATGGCGAGAAGTACCGGATTGGAGCGAGAACTCTTCATGTGAGGAGGTTTTCCAGCTAACCTGTGGTGCGCCGGTGGTTCTACTCAGACATAAGTCCTGGAGTCTTGGTCTACCAATAATAAGCTGTACTTTGTCAATATGACCATAATAGTGTCGTTGCGATGTAACAATAGCTAAAACAACAACAACAACAACACAACAAATTGTTCAACGAAGAAAGAAAATGTTTTCCCTTTTTACAGAATGTTTCTGTTACTCTCAATTTCACGTAAAGTTCTTGATGTTCGTGAGTTTTTATGTCAATGCAATACCGAAACTTTTAAATCCCACAAACTACAAAATTGCAACAAAGCAATTGACTTTCCCTACGATACTGCCACACTCACTATATGTCTGCTCTTCAAAGAAAAGGAATAAAATGATCTCTCTAAAATGGAGGCCCCAGTAAGCAAGCAGACCAATAATAATCATTTATTTATGGTGTATTTTCTCCTCGCGTCAGACACTTTTAATCTACAAACCATGATGTATTTAAAAACCGAAGAGAGTGGAAGAACATTTTCAAAATAGAACGCAAAAAACATTAAAGTAGGTAGGATATAACGGCCAAATGAAAAGTCGCACGTTGCCTGGTAACGCGAAGACAGCATCTGACGAGAGACGATTCGAGAAAATGTACGGTTTTATTTTTATGTTTAAAATGATGTTATTAAGCAAGGAGACACTTACTGTCAACGAGAGAAAAAATGTGAAGAATAACATGTACTCAAACACCTTTCATCGTGTGACATTTTTCACCAAACTGTTTAATAAAAAAAAAACTTAGGGAAAAAACAAACAACACCCGAAAGTAATGGTCAATATTTTAGCCGATTGTCGATTGGTCGTATTGATTGCTTCTATCGTACATAAACTGTTTATTTTGGACAGCTAGCTATAAATATACTAATGAATAAATTTTAAGAATGTTATTAAAACATGTAATATGAACAATCTCTCTTTTTTTTAAATCCATCGAACAACAGTAAAAAGCCTAATCAAACGTGTGTTTTTGAACGCAGGAAGCATAATGGAATTATAACAATAATACCAAACGGCTTTTGTCAACAAAATAAGTAATTGGATCCATCGGCGATTCACATATTATGCAGTTAGGAAAGTATTTCCCCAATGTTAAATCAATGAGGAGTGTGAAGTGAGTAAATTGTGAAGTACCAGACCCCACTTGTGGTATGTGTTAGTTAAAGGTGGTATTTCACAGTTTGGGCCAAAATATTGTCATTAAACATCTTAATTAATCCATTTTTACCTGATCAGATCTCGCGAAATGTTGTTTATTGATGTCCTACACCTATCTGAAAAGTTAACCATAACGCCACAATCGTCATTACAAACCTGTATTTCCTATCTTAGCTTTGCTGCACAATTAGCTATTTTTAAACAAGAAAACAACTTATGTTTTAGCTTATTCACATCATCCGTTGTGACGTCGATTTCTATTTTAAGCAGGAGTCCCAATTGTTCTTATTTATAGATTTGAAAAGAATGGACATTTTAAGTGTTGATTAACGAGTTTTATTGCCGTAAAGCTGAGATACTGTTGAAAATCGTCAAAGCTTGTTGTTGTTGTTTTTCTACAGAAATTAGGCGCAAATACAAAGGTCAGATATTGTTATAGATCTATATATAATAGATATAGGCAAACTGTCGGATACCACCTTTAAGATTAAGCATTAGCTTAAACTTTTTGACACCCAAAAGACGGTGTTAGATACCTAATGGTACACTTCTTTAACTGATATACGCTTTTATTGTTTGTGGCATTGACATTTGACTGTAAATTGCTTCAGATAAATGTAACGCGATCAAGACCGGAGCCTGAGCGAAATCCCAGCTGAGAAATCTTCTACAACTTATTCTTGTTGATAAAACTTAGAAAACATTTATTAATCAAAGTTTAATGTTGATTTTATTTTGTTTATTTTTTCCTTTCTTTTTTGTTTTTGTTTTGAGAAAATATGTAAATCTGGACATTATCAGACTCCAAGAAGGTTGTACGCTTTTGATTTTACCCTTTTGATTCCTTTTCTTACATTGATTAGATTTCAAATATATGTTTAATATCTGACCAATCGAATTCCTGGGACTTGAGCTCATAGAATATAATTTGGACCTTAATTGAGTTTTTAGTCCAGACTGATAATATATTCAGGCGAAAGAATTTGAAGGGAACACAAAATGAAAACATAACGAAGCAAGTCGAAAGTCAATATTCTCTTTAACTGCGCCATTCACACTTTTATTGTAATAAGCTAGCAATGTTTCCTTTTAATATCATCGTTCGCATTTGTATTGTTATAAGATAAACATTTTTTTTCTCTTAAATGAACATTGTTCTTAAATAAACAAGCCAAGTTTCTTTTTACTATCGTCATACACATTGTGTTGTAATAAAGACATGTTTCTCGTTTATTTTGTTATGCAGGTTGCATTGTACCACGGAAGTCGTGTTCTTCAGTAATATCTTTTTATTGTATTAGTAAAGAGCCATACATGATTGTCTTCAATATCACCATTGCACATTGTATTGTAATAAGCTTGCTAAGTTTCTTGTTGATGTCGTCATGCACATATTATTGTAATAACCAATGCATGGTGTTGTTCAATATCGCCATCGCACAGTGTATTGTATTAAGCCAGCCAGGTTTTTGTTTGATTATGTAGTCAGCACACATGGTCTTGTAATAAGCAATACTCAAGATCTACATGTTTCTCTTCAACATCGTCATACACATTGCTGGATTGGTTACTTGTACTTTTTTAATCTCGCCATGCACACAGTGCAAAAACTGCAAGTAAACTCACGTTCCTTTAGTCCGTGTTGGCGGTGCCGCTTGCTTCATTGCCGTCATCTTCGGCCACAACATTGATCACGCCGTCTATAATTTCACGAACCATTCTTTGCGCGATATATCTCGAACTGTTTCTCTCCCGCACTCGTCTTACTTGCTCGGCGAGCATTTCCAAAGCGTCCCTCACAATTTCGTCCATGAACTGTTGGGCTAATGTCTCTGGATTTTCTAACGGAGGACCGGTATTTATCAAATTATCACCACCTCCTGTTGAATTCATTTTTTTATGTTATCCCGATTAATCAAAACGAACGTATATTCAAAATTATAATCGATGACGTCAAAATTACATTGGTCACGTCATCGTTCATTTAAGTGCTCCATTTTCCCGCGGTCTTATGACGTTAAGGATCCTAAGGATCCTGTCTTCATTCTGAAACCACGGTTCTCAAAAGCACCAAATTAGTTCCACGTTTCGGGGGTGGGGGTGGGGATGAAACACCCATTATCACAATCGGAACACCTCGGATATTTCACAAGTCATCTCTCGGATGTATGTAGGTAGTCGGTTCACCTCGGCTATTTCCCTAAATGGGACTTATTTTGTGACAGGCGTCAAAACAAAGATGGCAGCTCGGATGACAGCTCACTATCGTGCGATGCCAGTTAAACTTCAATTTGTGGCTGCTTTAAATTTAAATCATCCAAGTTTATTTTACGAAGCGCAGCAAACAAAACAGCTGTCAAACGACGTCATTGTTTATGTTTTGTGCATTAAACTACATTTAAGGCATATTCTTCCGACTTCCGACGAACAAAACGATCGTGATTTTTTTAAGTATCATTGCACCAAACTCATCCAAGGGATGATTGTCCCGATGACGGAATTACCCGAGGAGTTCCGATTGCCTTTATCAAGGAGCATTAACATCGTGGATTGGGTCGTTGACGTTGTATTCAATATAATTATGTAAACATCAGTTATTCCTCGATGTAAATGCTCCATGATACGAGGGTTTAACCCCACGAAACTTCGGATAAATTTTGTAATTTTGAGAACTGTGTTTAGAATGAGTTTCCTCAGAACTTCATTCTTAAAGCAGGCTTTAGGAAAAGGTTGTTTTATTTTAATTATTTTAACTTATCTTTTTTGTATTGTACCGAAAATATGCAACAGTCTAAGATCGGGTTACAGGAAACACATATGACAAGAAAAAAAAAAGCTATCAAATTTGTGATTATGAAGTCGAAATTATCAGAAAATAAATTCGACAGTTGGATTCAAACTGGCCTTGCTTTAAATAGTTTACGTTTAACGATAGCATGTTCAATCATATCATTTCATGTCAGAAATAAAAACAACAACAAAATAAACAAACAAACAACACAAAACACACACACACACACACACACACACACACACACACACACACACACACACACACACACACACACACACACACACACACACACACACAACAAACAACAAAAAACAACAACATTAACAACAAGTGTTAAGTAAAAAAAAGTTCATGTCATTCTTATTCCACGGCTCTTTAAGCCTGCTCGTGTTTGTTGTTTTGTTTGTTTGTTGTTTTGTTTGTTGTTTTGTTTTTGTTGTTTCAAATGTGTAGTCCAGTATACGCTTTATATAATTTTCTTTAAACGCACACAAAACAATCATGTACCGAAGCTTATCATAACAGCAATTAGCTATAAATTATTTCATATTCTCTGAGGCCTTTTTGACCGAATTTCGTCATTTTTATACTTTTATTTAGATCTTAACTCCAAAGGCTTCAAGACAATTCATGCATACATTGTATTCAGGCTTTCTTTATTATTATAGTTTAGGTTAAACATAATCAGAATAAGACATTCATTTTCAAGTCATGTCGGATAGAACAACAGGTTCTGTAACGAACTCTTGCCTCAAGAATATGAATTTTAAAAAGTTTTTTCATTTAAAAATTGCAGAATTGAATGGGCCAAGTTTTAAGATTGTCTAGAGATACGTATGTGATACATCATTCCGGACAATATAGACTATGTCTTCATTGAAATGTGCCTGCAAAGATTTAAGAAGATGGAGAATAAAAGAAGGCTAATTAAAATAATATCTAAAGGCCATTATTCTGGCATCTACTTCAAAATTAACAACAACAAAAATAATACCTCCACCAGATGAGAGAGAGAGAGAGAGAGAGAGAGAGAGAGAGAGAGAGAGAGAGAGAGAGAGAGAGAGAGAGAGAGAGAGGAGAG